>OZ019969.1:36688420-36708420 GCA_963970395.1 Ephialtes manifestator | reverse complement strand
AGAACTGAAATTTTTTTTAATTGAAAAATTTCTAGAATTAAAGAATTGAAAAATTGAAAAATGTTAGTTTTGTCGTTGCTAAAATTATTAAAATGTGAAGTTGAAATTACAATTGTAATGTTATTCTGGATTATCATCCCATGTTCGTTTCCCTTCCCCAGTGTTCTGGCTTTGCGTGCTATGGAAGATACTGTGGATTTTTTAGCAAAAAGTCAAAGAAAGCAAGCTGCAAATATGAAAGATATAAGAGACAGAAAGACAGAAAGAGCTGCCGCTGAGAAAGGAGAAACGAGATCGTTAGTGAGTGAACGCGTCGCGTGCACTGGTACACAGAGGTATGCAGCGCGCCCGCAGTGCAAAATTGCGATGATACGCACCGAGATCGAGCGAAAATTTATATCTCTTGACGGGAGATGAGAAAAATGTTCGGTATCATAGGAGGCTGGGTAGTCGATGCATTCTTGAGGTTATGCTCGTGACCACCACGAGGGGTGAACGACATTTTGTCGTGACTTTGACAAGATATTTTTGCTCTTTACTATTAGGGAATTTGAATTAAAATAAAAATGCATTGCAACTATAGTTGCAAGCTACCTATATAGCTTAGCGAAATTCCAGCGATTGGAGAAAGATGTATTTTTATTTGCGCGACATTTCCCGATATACTGCCCTTAGAAAATTCTAATGTTCTGTTATTTCAATAATTCAATAGCTTAATATTGCAATGTTTCAATATTTCATCATTTCAATAGCTGAGTTTAATATTTCAATATTTTCAATATTTCCAATATTTCAATATTTTCAATATTTTCAATATTTTCAATATTTCAATATTTTCAATATTTCAATATTTCAATATTTTCAATATTTTCAATATTTTCAATATTTTCAATATTTCAATATTTTCAATATTTCAATATTTTCAATATTTCAATATTTTCAATATTTCAATATTTTCAATATTTCAATATTTTCAATATTTCAATATTTTCAATATTTCAATATTTCAATATTTTCAATATTTCAATATTTCAATATTTCAATATTTCAATATTTTCAATATTTCAATATTTTCAATATTTCAATATTTCAATATTTTCGATATTTCAATATTTTCAATATTTCAATATTTCAATATTTTCAATATTTCAATATTTTCAATATTTCAATATTTTCAATATTTCAATATTTTCAATATTTCAATATTTTCAATATTTTCAATATTTCAATATTTTCAATATTTCAATATTTTCAATATTTCAATATTTTCAATATTTCAATATTTTCAATATTTCAATATTTTCAATATTTAATATTTTCAATATTTCAATATTTTCAATATTTCAATATTTTCAATATTTCAATATTTTCAATATTTCAATATTTCAATATTTTCAATATTTCAATATTTTCAATATTTCAATATTTTCAATATTTCAATATTTTCAATATTTCAATATTTTCAATATTTCAATATTTAATATTTTCAATATTTCAATATTTTCAATATTTCAATATTTTCAATATTTCAATATTTTCAATATTTCAATATTTTCAATATTTCAATATTTCAATATTTTCAATATTTTCAATATTTAATATTTTCAATATTTTCAATATTTCAATATTTTCAATATTTCAATATTTTCAATATTTCAATATTTCAATATTTTCAATATTTCAATATTTTCAATATTTCAATATTTCAATATTTTCAATATTTCAATATTTTCAATATTTTAATATTTTCAATATTTTCAATATTTCAATATTTCAATATTTCAATATTTCAATATTTTCGATATTTTCAATATTTCCATATTCCATCGACTGGTTAAAAAAATGAAAATCTTATATAAAGTGTGATAAGGGTTCATGTCGACAATTCTTACGAAGCGATTACATACGTGTACCACGAAGGGAGTAATGACTTATTCTCGCAAAAGGCGAACGGTCACATAATCCCTCTACAGTTCACCGCACTCTGGCAATTTGGCCGTCAAAAAAAGTGATAAATCTTCACGCCTCCCGTGCGATCTTCGTACGCGCCGTCAAACGTTCTGATCGGCGTACAACTAATTACTATGATTTACCGCTATCCAATGCTCGTGGGCCCCAGATTCAAATGCACAATTATCCTTGCAAAAAAAAAAAAAATAAAAAGAAAAAGATAAATAATACAATGATTACTACATCTAGTATGATTGAAGTAACGGCATCTCGAATTTCTTGCGAACGTGACTAGAGAGATTTAAGCGTGTGTCTTAAAAGTCGATTGGTTGAGGAAATGCGAATAAAATAAATGCGATTTTGGGAGTGCATTAAATATGAAAGTTAAATGCAAAATTTTATTGAACGCAAATAAATGTTTCATTGAAATCAATGAAAAAAAAAATTTTAATCCAACAAATTCTTTGATATGGATGAAATCTTTTTTTCTCGATGCTCCGATATATTCGGTGTTTGCGTATCGCGGGAGCCGGCCAATCACTCGTTTGCCCTACGGGCAGCGCGTTAATAAATGCCTTCCGTCTCGAATCGACGCTTAGCGCCACTTTCAATTAGCATAGCTTTTAATTAGATATACAAGGCCGAGTGCGAGGGCACAGTGAATGTATTTTTTTTCTGACTGGCGGGACAGGATATGCCATCAGAGTGAACGAGGGTAGTGCAGGACAGTTAATGGTATCGAAATTCAAGTAGCTGCGGATGCTTCTCTGCACGTCCTGCGAGCTAAGAGAGCAAATAAACTCATGGGCTTTTGTGCGATATGCAAATACCCGGGACGGCAGCTTCACGGACGCGTTCAACGAGAGGCAAGTGGCATTAAAAAATAAAATAAAATACAAGCAATGAGCAACACAGGGGAATAACGGTCCCCGTCGATTAGCATCATCGGGAGCCCAACAACAAACGGAACAAACGCACTTTCTCATCGATTGTCTCTGCAGTCAACCTCGACTCGATCTTCTCACGCTTTGCTGCGCTCAAACCTTTTTTTAATCCTCTTTGGGTAAAATCCAGATAAAGTTTCATCCTACAGACAAATCAACCACGAGGATATGATTCAGTTGCAAAATGTTTTAAATCGTAACGTTACGAAATTGTAAAATTGTAAAGCTGTAAAGTTGTAAAGTTGTAAAGTTGTAAAGTTGTAAAGTTGTAAAGTTGTAAAGTTGTAAAGTTGTAAAGTTGTAAAGTTGTAAAGTTGTAAAGTTGTAAAGTTGTAAAGTTGTAAAGTTGTAAAGTTGTAAAGTTGTAAAGTTGTAAAGTTGTAAAGTTGTAAAGTTGTAAAGTTGTAAAGTTGTAAAGTTGTAAAGTTGTAAAGTTGTAAAGTTGTAAAGTTGTAAAGTTGTAAAGTTGTAAAGTTGTAAAGTTGTAAAGTTGTAAAGTTGTAAAGTTGTAAAGTTGTAAAGTTGTAAAGTTGTAAAGTTGTAAAGTTGTAAAGTTGTAAAGTTGTAAAGTTGTAAAGTTGTAAAGTTGTAAAGTTGTAAAGTTGTAAAGTTGTAAAGTTGTAAAGTTGTAAAGTTGTAAAGTTGTAAAGTTGTAAAGTTGTAAAGTTGTAAAGTTGTAAAGTTGTAAAATTGTACAGTTGTACAGTTGTAAAGTTGTACAGTTGTACAGTTGTACAGTTGTAAAGTTGTACAGTTCTAAAATTGTAAAATTGTAAAATTGTAAAATTGTAAAATTGTAAAATTGTAAAATTGTAAAATTGTAAAATTGTAAAATTGTAAAATTGTAAAATTGTAAAATTGTAAAATTGTAAAATTGTAAAATTGTAAAATTGTAAAATTGTAAAATTGTAAAATTGTAAAATTGTAAAATTGTAAAATTGTAAAATTGTAAAATTGTAAAATTGTAAAATTGTAAAATTGTAAAATTGTAAAATTGTAAAATTGTAAAATTGTAAAATTGTAAAATTGTAAAATTGTAAAATTGTAAAATTGTAAAATTGTAAAATTGTAAAATTGTAAAATTGTAAAATTGTAAAATTGTAAAATTGTAAAATTGTAAAATTGTAAAATTGTAAAATTGTAAAATTGTAAAATTGTAAAATTGTAAAATTGTAAAATTGTAAAATTGTGAAATTGTAACGTTGTAACATTGTAAAGTAGTGAAATTGTGAAATTGTAAAGTTGTAAAATTGTACAATTGTCAGGTTGTAAAATTGTAAAGTTGTAAACTTGTAAAATTGTGCAAATTTGAAATTGTATAGCTTTAAAATTATGAAGTTATATACATAAATAAACGTCTCTACATAAATCCTAGAACAGTAAAATAGTTCGATTCCACAAATACTTGACATAAAAAATAAAAAAATAATACTATTAATGAAATATGAAATAATAACCTGCTTTCTTCGAGTAATTTCTTACCAAAACCCCGTGTGACCTTTTACCAACTTTGCTATTGCAAATAAAGTCCAATGACTGTACACCGGTTGCCATGACAAATGAGTTCAATGTCCGAAAAAAAAACAAAACATTTGTATAAAGGACGCTGAACTCATAGGGTTGACCTTTTTTTTTTTTATCGATTACGCTTGTCCAGTTCTCATCGGGAATTTTCCTCTGTTCCCATAACCAAATTTACCATTTAATTTTTCGACCCATACACCTCGCGACATTCCTAAAGACTCTCTTTATCATACTATTAATCCAAGTTGTAATAGGAGCCGGAGAATGGCGAATCAAATATGATGGATCGTAACGGTTTACCGTCCGTTCAAATTCTTGGCAAAGGAATTGGGTATACTGCGTCATTGGGAGTCGCGAGCTTCCAGGACGATCGTGAATTCTAAAGAGGCAGCGAAGAGGAGAGAAGGTGCTTCGTGAAATGCCGTGGCGGCCGTGGCAGTGGCCGAGGCTTATCGATAGAACGCGATGAGCCGCGCGCGCCCTCACGTCCATCACGCTATTCAGTTGTTATTGCTCAAGCCGTGGCGAAGATGAGAGCGCGTGGCGCGTGAAAACCATCGATTGTCGAACCGTTAACTTATGTTAAGTATATGACGAAGCATCAGCATTTCGGAATGGCACGATATCTCCATCCGGCTTGTCTTAACGGACATATCGCGAATTTGGCTGACTGCTATTCAAGTAAATTAGCATAATATTAAGCGACCGATTGGGACCTCCGATTGTGCAATTATTACCCGGGAAAATACGACTTCCGTCTTATCTATATCTCTACAGGGACGCGTTCAGTCGATCTGACTCATGACTTTAGCAGGTTCTGCCACCTCGCAATTGATTAATCGTTTTGATGTTAGCTCTGGACTGTTTCGCTGACCAGCGATGATAAAATATGAACATTTATTTACAATATATAAAAATTAAAAAGCTATGAATAAATGATGAATAACTTGGACAGATTATTAGAAATAAAGAAAATCCATAGAAAATCATATATCTTTATTTGCTACCTAATGAATTTTTTGCATTTGTATAATTGAAAATCGATGTATTTACGATGCATAGCAAATTATTTTATAAGCACGAAATTGAATTTAAACTTGAGAACAATCGAAATGTTGTATTCAATTCTTTTGCATTTCGCAGATCACTTCGTATTCATGATAAATCGGAGTCGCCGTCTTATCATCACATAACTGAGAACTAACCTATCTTCATGACAAAATCGGGCCTCGATAAATTAGATTTAAAGACGATTTAAAGCGCCCTCTTTGAACATTAGATAAGAATGCGCAATGTTGGTATGTCGAAGATAGTCATAATCGCGAGTGTCTGACAGGAGTGCGCGTCTCCAACAATTGGCACAAGGATCGTAGTAATACTCGTAGCGCGAAGCTTTATCTTTTTCCTATTTTACATGGAGATAAACGTAGAGGTACCGCGTGGATTGTGCATACGACGACGTATTGCAGCGCATCGCAGAAACGTTTATATCCACCATGGGATCCCGCACATTTTTCCTTCCATTTTTTTTCCGCCTGTCCTTCGGCCCGAAGGTTGTAACAAAGTGTTCGACTCACGATGCGTTATTACGACAATCTGTTACTGATTTTATTTATGGTCGACATCGACTTAAAAAGTGCATAAACTTCCCATTGCCCTATATAAAATATAAAGCCCAGTACAAAATATTGGCCGACAATATGAAAGAGTGTGAGACAAATAATTTTATTGTTATTGGTATTGATATTTTTATTGATATTGCTATTGCTATTGTTATCGATATTGCTATTGCTATTGATATTGATATTGATATTGATATTGATATTGATATTGATATTGATATTCATATTGATATTCATATTGATATTGGTATTGATATTGATACTGCTATTGATATTGATATTGATATTGATATTGATATTGATATTGATATTGATATTGATATTGATATTGATATTGATATTGATATTGATACTGCTATTGATACTGCTATTGATACTGCTATTGATACTGCTATTGATATTGATATTGATATTGAGACTGCTATTGATATTGATATTGATACTGCTATTGATACTGCTATTGATACTGCTATTGATACTGCTATTGATATTGCTATTGATATTGCTATTGATATTGCTATTGCTATTGCTATTGATATTGATATTGATATTGATATTGATATTGATATTGATATTGATATTGATATTGATATTGATATTGATATTGATATTGATATTGATATTGATATTGATATTGATATTGATATTGATACTGCTATTGATATTGATATTGATATTGATATTGATATTGATATTGATATTGATATTGATATTGATATTGATATTGATATTGATATTGATACTGCTATTGCTATTGATATTGATTGTTGAAGGTTTAGGGTTTGACAATTGCAATAGAATGTTTAAGGTTATTCAATCTCATTGATAACGTAATTAGCGGAATCATAGCTTTTATATGGCGAAGCCATTGAAAAAAAATGATAGATTGCGTGCGTGACTTTTCAGCCCTTTCATAAATTTCTACAGGAAAAAATCTCTCACTTTGATCCTATTACTCGACGCTAAAGTTCATTGCTAGAGTTGCCGTGTCTCAGTTCTTTTCAGTAACCAAAGATACCTTCGACGAGGTTCATTGACGTCGACTCTATTTGGTAATATCGATTATTTCCTTGATTCACGTTGGATCGACCTATTACGATATGCAGCGTAGGATGTGGTGCGGAGGAGGACATCGATAAAGTACCGTACCATGGGCTTTGGCCCCGATCCAGCGTAAACCCGTAGCCCAAATTTCTATGTGTGTCAATGAATTCGCAACGTTACTACAACGTTAGAGCGACGGTAAATAACCTAAACGATTCTCGAAACCTCATGACCCGACCACCTGATGGGCCTGCAAGCTGATCGATTCTCGGGGCGCCTCATTTTTTTTTTTTTTACGGCGCCATCTCATCGTGAACCGTGAAGTGTTCTTTATTTTTATTCCTTGTCTCGCTCACGCCCGACTATCGCTCCCTCAGATCGAGGAATTGGTGTCTCCTCGCGTTCGCTTTGGCATATCAATTAGAATATTAATAATATTCTACAAATGTGTATGTTGACCATCGAAACATGTGGGGTTTATCTTTATCTTTTCGTGGGATCAAAATATTGATATATCGCCACCTGATTTCGACTTGTATCCACGTCGCTTAGTCACAACGCCTTGCGTCACGATTTTGCACCGACCTTTCCAAGAATGTGTGCCAAGTATAACTGTTTTATCCAACGATGTCAAACCACGCCTAATAAATTTTGTTTTGCTTCCTCATACAGGAAGCTTTGTTTTCGTAAAAAAATGTCTTTTCGAGATTTTCATGTCAGGACACTCAGAAATGTCCAAAACGTTGAGAAAAGTGGTTTAGAAAAATTGTCCGGATGTATGTATGTATGTGTATGTGTGTGTGTGTGTAGCACGCTTGTATATAATTCAAACCGCTGTATCTCGAAATCGGCTTTAAGGGGATGCTGGAGTGGATTTTTTTACCGATTTTGGTCGGTAAAAACAGGCGATTTCGTAGTATACACTATATACACGTTTATATCTTACCT
Source organism: Ephialtes manifestator (assembly GCA_963970395.1). NCBI lineage: Eukaryota > Metazoa > Arthropoda > Insecta > Hymenoptera > Ichneumonidae > Ephialtes > Ephialtes manifestator. The sequence goes on along the minus strand of OZ019969.1, from coordinate 36,700,388 downwards.
CAAAGGACCTGTTGCCATTTCGAGCGGCCATATTGGTTTTTGAGACGTTCAGTAATATACAATTTCTTACATTTCTTGTATGTTTTGAACAGTATTTCGACCGGACACCCAAGCATGAATGTTTTTATTACATCCCTGCAAAATTTTACGTATATTTGTAGCATATTTTCGCCATGCCGTCACCGTGCAGTCATGCTGTGCGTTCAAAATTTTTCGATATAGCACGCTATGCCGTCACCATGCCGTCACCGTGCAGACATGCCGTGCGATCGAAATTTTTCGATATGGCACGCCATGCCGTCACCATGACAGCACGTTGTACACGTGCCATATCGAAAAGTTTTGAACGCACTGCGTGAGTACACGGTGCCGGCACGGTGACGGCACGGCGTGCCAGCACGGCATGCCGTCACGGTGCCGTCATATTCGGTCGTACATGACGGCACGGTGACGGCATGCCGTGACGGCAGGTGACGGCAGGTGACGGCAGGTGACGGCAGGTGACGGCACGGTGACGGCACGGTGACGGCACGGTGACGGCACGGTGACGGCACGGTGACGGCACGGTGTCGGCATGTGTCTATCTGGAACTGTTTGCTTTTCGCACAGACTCAAAGCTGGTAAAGAGCATGAATATAGTTTCGTCATTAGGAGACAGGTGGCGCTGACGTCGTCTGTTTACTTTTGGCAAAAGTTCCGAGCCTCTGCAATGCAACCGTAGTATACACTATATATGGATTTGGCTTATGTAGTTAACATTTTGATGGTTTTGGAATATTTAGAAATCATCACAGAATTGACGTCCGGTTTGACTTTACATATCTAATTTCCAGAAACAATTAGATCTTACAGCAAAGGTCTGTTGACATATGGTGTGCGGCCATTTTGGTTTCGGTATCTTTTGCCAAAAGTAAGCAGACTACTCGGCGCCACCTTTGTCCTAATCAGGAAACTTACCGACCAAAGTCGGTATCAAAATCTACTCTAGTATCCCCTTAACAATCAAGCTGAAATTTGGCACGTTGGTAGAGGAGCAACGTCCCTTCCTATGTATACATTTTCGAAAAAATTGAAAAAAAAAATTCAGATTTTATAAGCCTTTGAATTTTTCGAAAAATGTATGTTCTCTAGTTTCCGCAATTTTTTAGCTAATGAGCTAAATAGTTCTGGACAAATAGAGAAATGAAAAATGAAGGTCGGTATTGAATTTGAGCGAAATCCATAAAGCGATTTAGTTTCTATAAAATTTTGAATTTTCGAAAAAAATTTGTTTTCGTTCTTATTCAAGTTAAGTTCGACCAAACCTGCTCAAATCTTTTGCAAGGTAACATTAACATTCAGTTATAGTAGATATCGAATTTGGTGAAGATTAGTAAAGTGGTTCAGATTGGATAAGACATTGAATTTATTCAAAAAATCTCTGTATGTTCTCTTGCTGCCACAATTTTTTAGATAATGAACTTACACAGTTTTTGACGAATAAAGCAATGAAAAATAACGATCAGTATTGAATTTAAGCGAAATACATAAAGCGGTTCAGATTTTACAGAATTTTGAATTTATGAAAATTTTTGTTTTCGTACTTCATTAGTTTGTATTTAAAATAAGGATGCAAAGTAGAACTTTGCACATTGCTTCGTTAATAATTTTCATCTTTCGCAAAACTTCCTTTATGAGGAAGCCAAAAATAAAATAAAGAAACTTCCTCATAGAGACGGCGTTGCGAAAGATGAAAATTAATGAGGAAGCAATGTGCAAAGTTCTACTTTGCATCCTTGTTTTTTGTTTGCTATCGATGAGCTAAATATCTACTGTTGAGTAAATTCTGAAAATAATCGAAGGATCATTAGGGCAATGAACATTTTCTTCTTAAGGGATGTTAAAGTAGATTATTTTTTTAAAAATCCAGGAACAAAAGCCCTTAAGATCTATGATTTTCTTTCAGTTTTCCAGGGCGTAGAGTGAACAATTTTTATTATTTATCTATAAAGAAATAAAGTGAACAATGACTAGCCTTTAATGGCATCGACTTAAAAGTAATTGCGACAGCAGAAAAATAGCTATAGTCACGTTAAGTGAAGTTCGTTCGTGCAACTATTTTTATATGCAAATACATGCAAATATATACAATTATATGCAAGTTTGTAAACAGTTGCATCCACGAACAATTAGTTGGTGTCACTAAACAGTCACTATAGGCGTAACACGATTTCTTTAAGTGTACTCACTTAAGAGCCTTTCAATTTTGCATGCAAAATCAATTAAAAAAATTAATTCTGATCCAGAGATAGACAATATTTAAATATTAATGCACTTAAAATATTTTTCGATCCAAATAACTGGCTTTTTGAAAATTTCGAAAAGAATCATTTTACACTATAACTTTCGCGATTAATGATTATCAATGATGAATTTAGTACAAGGAAAGATCGCTATGTTGATAAATTTCGATTTTGTTCCATAAAAAAGAAAATATTACTGTCAAGAAAAAAAAGAACTCAATTTTTTCTATGACTATTTTTTTATAGTTACAATATTCACAAAATAGTCGTCCGAACGATAAAAATATATTTAAAACAATTTTTCATTTACCTAAATTAAAAAAAAAATTTGCATGAATTAAAAAAGAATAGCGGTCAATTTGTAGTTGCTAGGACTTCTGCAATTTCTCTGCATCCTTTCTCCTAGTTCCTGTGTGCAAAACAGCTACAACCTTCCAGTTTCCTCTCCAACTTTATATAATAGAATACATAACTGCGTCTATTGCATAGTCGATACATTTGTAAGAGTCAACGATCGGTGAATCTGTTTTTTTTTCATTCTTGCAGGTATCAAATCGAGTCGATCGAGTTGCGGAAGGAAAAATCAGTCCAGTCTGGCGTATAGCGAGAGCGAATGCCTTTCTGCCAGCCTCTCGTAGAGTTGAGCTTCGTCGCCGTCTTACCAACGTGCGATCGTATGCCACGGCTCATCTCGAGCTTCACGATCGGCTCAATGAATATAAACGAGCGGCGTTCGTATAACGAAATGCGCTTGAAACTATTTATCTGGCTTGTGAAACCGGTCGTGAGCTCGATAGTCTCTTTGCTGCGCTCCCGGCGAAGCATCCGGAGCTTAAAGTTCTACGAGAGGGAAATTCTTCAGCGAGCATCATGAGGATATTATGCCTAGATGTTGCATTACAAAAGCAACGATATCATTGCGGATTTGTCGCGCTAGATCTTCATTCATCGAAGAGATTATTATGTGTACGTGTTTAAACGCTCTTAAAAATTATAAAAATTATTTTATATTTTATTTATCATATTTAATTAATTTATTAATTTATTAAGTTAAAAATTAATTTTAAATTATAAGTTAAAGATAAAGTTTTACTTATTAACTTATTGACTTATTGACTTATTGACTTATTGACTTATTGACTTATTGACTTATTGACTTATTGACTTATTGACTTATTGACTTATTAACTTATTAACTTATTAACTTATTAACTTATTAACTTATTAACTTATTAACTTATTAACTTATTAACTTATTAACTTATTAACTTATTAACTTATTAACTTATTAACTTATTAACTTATTAACTTATTAACTTATTAACTTATTAACTTATTAACTTATTAACTTATTAACTTATTAACTTATTGACTTATTGACTTATTGACTTATTGACTTATTGACTTATTGACTTATTGACTTATTGACTTATTGACTTATTGACTTATTGACTTATTGACTTATTGACTTATTGACTTATTGACTTATTGACTTATTGACTTATTGACTTATTGACTTATTGACTTATTGACTTATTGACTTATTGACTTATTGACTTATTGACTTATTGACTTATTGACTTATTGACTTATTGACTTATTGACTTATTGACTTATTGACTTATTGACTTATTGACTTATTGACTTATTGACTTATTGACTTATTGACTTATTGACTTATTGACTTATTGACTTATTGACTTGTTGACTTGTTGACTTGTTGACTTGTTGACTTATTGACTTATTGACTTATTGACTTATTGACTTATTGACTTATTGACTTATTGACTTATTGGCTTATTGACTTATTGACTTATTGACTTATTGACTTATTGACTTATTAACTTATCAACTTATCAACTTATCAACTTATCAACTTATCAACTTATCAACTTATCAAATTATCAACTTATCAACTTATCAACTTATCAACTTATCAAATTATCAACTTATCAACTTATTAACTTATCAACTTATTAACTTATCAACTTATTAACTTATCAACTTATCAACTTATCAACTTATTCACTTATTCACTTATTCACTTATTCACTTATTAACTTATTAACTTATTAACTTATTAACTTATTAACTTATTCACTTATTAACTTACTAACTTACTAACTTACTAACTTACTAACTTACTAACTTATTAACTTATCAACTTATCAACTTATCAACTTATCAACTTATCAACTTATTAACTTATGATATATGGGATAGTATTGGTATTTTTTAATTTTATGAGAAGCAAAGTTTTTAATTTTTTTGTTAATTTTTAGAAGGACATAGTATACAATAGGTGTGTCAAAAAAAAAATAAAAGATAAAAGAATGAAGTTTTCAGTGAAATATAATTTGATATGCCGTACGATACAAATTAGTATTGCATACGTGCTAATATGACAAGTGTAACCGTTTTTTTTTTCTGTGACGGGATATATGACTTGAAAACGATAGCGAAGATAAAAAAATTCGAGGTGGACTTTCCGACCGGAAATCGGATCTGCGAATTCTAAAATCAGAATCGGCCAAAATACACTTTTTTTTTAAATTAGGTTTCAAACAGGAGTTTTCTATGGTTGAATCTATGACTTATGAACGATAGTGACGCTCGGAAATCGATATTTAATATTACTTATTTTTATTCATCGACGAGCACTTATAAAAAAATCTTTATAACGAAAATAATATCTTTCATATTTTATTAAAATTTTTTTTCACGTTTTCGTTAAATAGAAATGGCTTAAAGATTATTTTTATTGCAACATAATTTTTCATACCGCCCGCTGTGAATAATTACAGTGTATATGGACATATGGATAAGAAAAATGGGCTAAACTCTAAAGCACAAGGAAATTGAGGTGCGAGTTATCGTTCGGTCATAACGTAGGCGATTTAACGAGAAGCTGTCGACAGTTATTACCGGCGCGAATAGCATATGCACTTGTTACTCACGCTTTATTTTTTTATATTAGCATAATAACGTAGAATTTCTCTCATCGACGAACGGTCCTCCTCATTTATTTTATAGCCAAACGGGATTTGCGATAAGGAAGAAAGTTTGGAGTATTATCCGAAAAAAATTAGCACAATTAAAAACAGACTTGGGAATATCACGACTCAACGATGCTACAATGTAAGCGCAGAAATTGTAATCTTCACGTACATATCATATAGAATTTGGTACGAGCTGAACATTTTCTTCATTAACAAATGACTATAATTTAAACACGCTTAAGATTATTAAATATCTCGATGGTCAATTTGTAAAACGGTTTTTTTTTTAATTTCTTGTATTTATAAAACGGAATTTTATCAATAACTTTATTACTGGATGAAAATTTCCTTCATAAACAAATTATTTATTATAATTAGATTTTTAATTATAATAAATAATTATTATATAATTTAATTATAATAATATAAATAATTATTATATATTAATATAATAATTAATTATAATAAATAATTATTATATAGATTATTTTTCCCATCCAAATTTCGACCAATGGAATTGCACCATTCGACGTCACGTGGGGCAAGCTACACGGTATTATACTGATAATTTTTTGATAATTTTGCGTGTTGGTTATATATATAAAACAAAAAATCATTTAGCCGCGTCAACCATCTGTCAAACTGACAGATTGAATTTTATTGTGGCAGTCAAAGGATTTTTATTTGATATGAGTAGGTTTGGAGTTGAATCCTTGCAAACTATTGATGAAAATGTAAAGGGCCTGTTAATACGATTAAATCGAAAACCTCAGTCTGGAATCAATATACAAATGTCTATAACAATTGTGTATTTCACTGCAATCCTTTAAACATGAATTAAAAGGTTTTTGTTCTGATTATGAAATTTCCTTGTCGGAATGATAATTTTTGTCTCATGGTGCAATTCCATTTGTCGCAATTTGAATAGAAAAAATAATCCCCCGAATACCACTCGAGCTTCGAAATTAATCTGATATTTCCCTCCAGGTTCCCTGCAAACAAATAAACTCGTAAAGTTTTCCAGAAAAATCACTCGCGCTACGCGCTCGTGATTTTTTAACCTGGAAAACTTGACTCGTTCATTTGTTTGCAACGAACCTGTCAGGAAATATCCGATAATTTCAAAGCTCTTGTGGTATTACATGTGAATATTTTATTATAATTAGAAATATTTTAATATTGTTATAATGTTAATATCTACAGCGATTGATAAAATCGTATAAGGATAAAATTGAAAAAATTGTACACAAAAAAAAATTATCTGTAAATTCCACTATGTAATATAGAAATAAGCTGATATTTTTTTTTTGGGTTAAATGCTAGAAGATCGAAAGCAAAACAATCACTGGGCGTTTGTTACATCATCGGTGTCCCCAATTATTAATGCGATCCTGATAGCTAAAACCGGAAGTACCATAACGGTTGCCGCAAGGTTGAAGCTAAACAGAAATCATATCTGTGCTTATTTAAATGTATAGATGCAACTATGTTCAGCCTTGGGGTAGTCATGGCTGTGGGTTTTATAGCTTAATAATCAGGTTTCGCTTTCGCAATTGATATGACTTCAAATTCGACACAAATTTTATGTGCTTTTATAATTACATTTATATTATGTAAAGGGGACAAACTTTTTTTAATCCCTTGATCGTCAAGAGTTTTCTCATAAAAAAGAAATATTTTATGAGAAAATCGTCATTTTCTAAATTTAAAAAACAAGTTGCAAAGTAGAATATTGCACATTCGTTCCTCCTTAATTTCCTTTTTTTATAAAGCAATCTCTATGTCTATCGTAAAAAAATCATCAGAGTAGTGCGGATCGAGCTTACGGTATTAAAAAAAATTATTCGTGTGGAAGTTTCGAAAAACGGGGGAATTATTTTTTTTTTATACCGGAATCTCGATCCGTACCACTCTGATGATTTTTTTTGCAATATCTACAGTCATGCAAGAATACTCTGTAATTTTATTAGCCAAAAAAAAGTAACCTTTTTTTATCAAAAAAATAATAATACCCCCGTTTTTCGGAACTTTCACACAAATGCATTTTTTAATACCAGAAGATTAATCGGTGCCACTCTGGCGATTTTTTTGTGATATCAACAGTCATGTAGCAATACTCTGTAATTGTTTCAGTAAAAAAAAAAATATCCTTTTTTTAATTAAAAAATAATTCCTCCATTTTTCGGAAAAAAATCGTACTCACAGGAACGTGACAATTATTTGGAATATTCCGCTCGAAAGCTAACAATAAACGACAACTTTTATGTGCTGACATTTTTTTTCAGAAACTTCAAAATTCTGAGATATTTGTATTTGAATAAAAAAAGCCATTTTCTGAAAAATTATTTTAAAAAATCGGAAAAAATTCACATAGAGTGTCTTTTAGTGGTACATTCATATAACCAATTGCAGGGCAAATCGGAGAGGGTCGAAAAAAAAGTGGCTGAATTGACAGAGAATGCTTCATATGTTGATTCTTCAGGACCGTTTTAGCTAAAAAAAAAGACGCAAAGAAATTATTTGTGTGGAAGTTTCGAAAAACGGGGGAATTATTTTTTTTTATACCGGAAGCTCGATCCGTACCACTCTGATGATTTTTTTGCAATATCTACAGTCATGCAAGAATACTCTGAAATTTTATTAGCCAAAAAAAGTAACCTTTTTTTTATCAAAAAAATAATAATACCCCCGTTTTTCGGAACTTTCACACAAATGCATTTTTTAATACCAGAAGATCGATCGGTGCCACTCTGGCGATTTTTTTTGTGATATCAACAGTCATGTAGCAATACTCTGTAATTTTTTCAGTAAAAAAAAAATATCCTTTTTTTAATTAAAAAATAATTCCTCCATTTTTCGGAAAAAAATCGTACTCACAGGAACGTGACAATTATTTGGAATATTCCCCTCGAAAACTAACAATAAACGACAACTTTTATGTGCAGACATTTTTTTTCAGTAACTTCAAAATTCTGAGATATTTGCACTTGAATAAAAAAAGCCATTTTCTAAAAAATTATTTTAAAAAATCGGAAAAAATTCACATAGAGTGTCTTTTAGTGGTACATTCATATAACCAATTACAGGGCAAATCGGAGAGGGTCGAAAAAAAAAGTGGCTGAATTTACAGAGAATGCTTCATATATTGATTCTTCAGGACCGTTTTAGCTAAAAAAAAGACGCAAAAAAATTATTCGTGTGGAAGTTTCGACAAACGGGGGAATTATTTTTTTTTATACCGGAAGCTCGATCCGTACCACTCTGATGATTTTTTCGCAATATCTACAGTCATGCAAGAATACTCTGTAATTTTATTAGCCAAAAAAAAGTAACCTTTTTTTTATCAAAAAAATAATAATACCCCCGTTTTTCGGAACTTTCACACAAATGCATTTTTTAATACCAGAAGATCGATCGGTGCCACTCTGGCGATTTTTTTGTGATATCAAGAGTCATGTAGCAATACTCTGTAATTTTTTCAGTAAAAAAAAATATCCTTTTTTTAATTAAAAAATAATTCCTCCATTTTTCGGAAAAAAATCATACTCACAGGAACGTGACAATTATTTGGAATATTCCGCTCGACGGCTAACAATAAACGACAACTTTTATGTGCTGACATTTTTTTTCAGTAACTTCAAAATTCTGAGATATTTGCACTTGAATAAAAAAAGCCATTTTCTAAAAAATTATTTTACAAAATCGGAAAAAATTCACATAGAGTGTCTTAGTGGTACATTCATATAACCAATTTCAGGGCAAATCGGAGAGGGTCGAAAAAAAAGTGGCTGAATTGACAGAGAATGCTACACATATTGATTCTTCAGGATCGTTTTAGCTTAAAAAAAGACGCAAAGTTACCAAAGCAACAGGAGGCGCGGAGCGCGGACGTTGTTGTTAGTGACTGCAAATTTGGCCCTTAAAAGAGGTTTGAATTTCAACATAAAAATAAATATGCATAGAAGACTCATAAAAAAAAACTTGATGTCTATAATATTTCAAGGGTTTCCTATCTGGAATATCATAATTTTATAATTACAATTATATTGTGTAATAAATTCTCGCACTTCCGTATGAGCAGCGGTGCATACCCAGTAGTACTATCTACAATATGTGAATACATATTTATGTATATGTATATACTTAATCCAGAAGAAGCTACACGATGATGAATAGTCTAGCTGAAGAGAGAGAGAGACCGGGGAAACGCTATGACGAGGGCGTTATCCCGTTATCAAGAATATACACCTATTACGTTGTATTATGTTTATACGAGAGATTGATCGGAAGATTAGCCGCGCTGTCTATCGGAACAATTATTTCTTCCGGGCGTGCTCGTCGAGCAAACAATGGAATATGTTTAACCGCGAAAAATCTTCAAGGTCTCGGTGGGAAACCTTGAGGCACGTGTATATCGCACGTCCGCCATCAGTTAGCTCAGCCATAGAATTTGTTGAGCTCCTATCGTGCGCCTAACTCACGCGGTAATCCACTCAAACCGACTCACAGACTCCTGTTAGGCATTTCCTAATTTAGCAAAATCATCCTGATTCGTCATCCTCTCAATTTGGCTTGGCCCTTCTCAATCCTGGAGGATATACGATTTCTGTAAACAGACAAAATTGTCGACTATTGATTAAAAAATAATATTGCAAATTTTTTTTGACCAATTTTTTGGTATTTTTTTTTAAATTAATGGTAAATTTTTAAAATGCCAGAAAGATTTTTGTAAATTTGACGAATTTATTAATAATTTTTGCGTTAATTAGTGACAGAAGATTGTGGATTCTTAAAGATCTGGAGATTTTACACAAAAATGTTCGACAATAGTCGAAAAAATTGTCAAAATTTTACACAATTATTTTTTATTCAATAGAATAAATAATTTCATTCAATGTAAATAAAATAATTGTGTGAATAAAAATACACAATTATTTTTTATTCTATTGAATAAAAAATATTTTTTTACAATTATTCAAATATATCAAAATATATCAAAAAATATATTCACAATTATTTTTTATTCTATTGAATTGAATAAAAAATAATTGTGTAAAATGTTGACAGTTTTTTTGTGCACTTTTTGGAATTTATGGTAAATTTAAAAAATGCCGGAAAGATTTCTATAAATTTGATGAATTTATTAATCATTTTTGTGTAAATTAGTGACAGAAGATTGTCAATTCTTAAAGATCTGCAAATTTTACACATTTTGAGTCATTTACGAATTTTACAGAATATTTGGAATCATCCAAAAAGTCGAGAAAAAGTGGTTTAAAAAAATGTTCCCAGCTTTGAAAATTCAGTCGCACGCACATCAAAAATCGTTTCAGCGATCGAGCTGAAATTTAATTTTTCTATTTTTTGACAAAATGGAATAAAATTTTTATGGCACTTTTTTTCAATATTTCGTTTTTTTTTATAATTTATTTTTTACAAAAACAAAGCTTGCTCTTCGAGGAAACATTAAGGAGGCTTTTGCGCTTCAAAGCAGTGCTAAATTTAAATAAAAGTTTTTACCATTTCCGGTGGTTTAATTAACAGTTCACATAGAAAATCGACTGACTTGTGCAAAAGCAGTTTTTCAAAGGAATGAATCTTAATAATAGTCGTATTATGACGAGCAATGGCACATTTTTATTAATGGAAGATCCTTAATCGATTGACCGTCCAGATTTTTTATAGTGTTAATTATTCACTTTTTTTTTTAAATCTTCCCATTTTTTTTTAAAGAAAAACTGTCGAAAAAAAACGGCTAAATTCGGTACTTTTTGTTCAGACCGCCGCCATTTTGTCAATTTTGATTTTAAAAAAAGCCATAGCGCAATAGACAATCGCATACTAATTAATAATCATTTGGGTTTTTATTAGATCAAATTTGCGACCCTTAGGATGTCCACCATGAGGCTATCTTTTTTATCAACATTATTTTCAATAATTAAAAAAAATATTTAAACAATAAAAATCGTCTTATAAAAAATATTTTTCTGTCATTCATGATTACCTTAATATGTCATAAAAAATTCAGATTGATCGGCGTATAGTAACCGTCCGAAAAAAAATCGTGACTATTTTTCGGGCCGTCACACTGGAAAGATCCCTTAAGAGAGTGAGAATCTTCTCTTCAGGTAATCGGCCCTGGTTAACCCCAGAGAAGATTACCAGCAATCATTATAATTTTGCTTCCTCATGACGGAAGCTTTGTTTTCTTTTTTTTTTCTTTTGTTTTTTTTATAATTTACTCATTCAGCGCACCGGTATTTTTTATTATCTTGACTAAAAGTGAGCTAATATTGCGATCGTTTATCTTCCCGATTTCGAGGTCAGCATCAACGCCACCGACGCTCTTAGAGATCGTTGACATTCGCACGAGGATGTTCACTTCCTTCAGCCCGACTTTGTTTCATGCCTTGTTAGCAGATCATCGAACCACCGCAACTAGTTCTTATTACAGTTTTATTATTTTAGCATTCGCAATGATGATGTACATTTTTGGTCCCTGAATCGCTACTAAATTAGATTTAATTTAAAGCGAGGGAAATATTTTTTTTTAAATTTTTCCTAGGCATCTGTAAATAACAAGCATTAAATTTATGACGTCAATGGTATTGGATTAATTTTTTTTTAAAAGAATGCGATTTTTCTATTTATTTTAAAAGAAAATATTACGCCTTTCATTGTGAAATT
>OZ019969.1:36675920-36683420 GCA_963970395.1 Ephialtes manifestator | reverse complement strand
GTGAAACCTCGGTTTACCCCCAATTTATTCTCGGCTTACCCTCGGTTTAACCTCGGTTTACCCTCGGTTTACCCTCGAATTACCGTCGGTTTACCCTCGGTTTAACCTCGGTTTACCCTCGGTTTACCCTCGGTTTACCCTCGAATTACCGTCGGTTTACCCTCGGTTCACCCTCGTTCGCTTTTAACAACCGAGGATTGAGGAGAAAGACTATGAACATCGATATGATGTTGCTGGCGGATCCTCGATTTACCCTTGGAGAACCCTCGGAAAGGTGTCCGAAACCGATGCTACTTTCCTACCCTCGGTAGTTTCTGATAGGGTAGTCGAGAAAACTAACCTTTAAATGCTTGGAGCGTTAGATGTAGTTTGGTTGGAATTACCAATCGGTTGGTTGGAATTACCAATCGGTTGGTTGGCGCCACCAATCGGTTGGTTGGCGCCACCAATTGGTTGGTTGGCGCCACCAATCGGCTGGTTCGAACCACCAATCGGTTGGTGGACGTTACCAAACGGCTCGTTGACATCAATCGGTTAGTTGTCATTATCAATCGGTTGGTTCTAACACGCAATAACTTGCTAATGCCATATTTTACCATGCCTGTTGGTTGGCACGTATCAATTCCGTAGTCCCTACAACCAAAGAATATGGATGCACATAGAAGTGCAGATCCTATGCGTCGCCTGAAGCTGCGCAGAAACTGGAGTGCGCACCAAAAATAACGAAAATGCGTGGTACTCCAGTTTCTGCGCAGCTTCAGGAGGAGCATAGGATCTGCACTTCTATGTACATCCATATTCTTTGCTACAAACAAGGTAAACGGCCCTGTTTGTGACCCTGCCTCGGTTTGTGACCCCCGATATCTATTTTACACTGTCATAAATGTAATTTACGTCGAATTTTAACCTTATTATCGCCAACTTAAAGAACTTTTTTAATAGTTTTTTTCTGCAATAAACAGATTTCGTAACAAATTATTTAGAAATACATTTCACCGTTGAAAGCCGTGGTATTGCGTTTCAGTGAGTTCGAACCGCCATTCCTAGACGGAGCTCACTAGCTGCATCGGTCGCGTATTTGATCGTTTCTATCCTTAAGTAAGTATAATACAACATAACAATTACATGAAAATGATCACAATAATTAGCTTTATCGACAAGAAATAGAATACTTAAGCTATTGATTAGTTTTTCCCGTAAACTCGCAGGGTCAATAACTCCCAACGTAATTGTGGTTATTGACGCGGTTGCTGACCCTCCCAATATTTACGGTTTTGACTTGTTGCTGAAAATTTGGTTAAGATTGAATACTGTATAAATTTCAATATTTATCGTTATTGTGGTTTCGTTTTCATTTAATTATCGATATTTTTTCCAAATAGGAGTTCGAAAGACCCGGATAGGAGTCAGAAACCCGGTACACGAGGGGTCAGGACCTACGGCGTGAGTGTCACAATCCCGGTACACGCGGGGGTCAGAACCTACCGCGTCAGTGTCACAAACCCGATACACACGAGCGTCACAAGCTACGACTTGACCCGACTAGAAATTCAGTTATGGGGAATATCAGGGCCGGACCTGGTAACCGGATTCTAAATCCAAGGCCCCTGTCTGGCTACCTTATACGGCCCTGATTGGAAATGTAACGCTTTGGCACATCAGGGCCAGTTCAAGTTTACCACATAAGGACCTGATAAAAATAACCATTTAAGGGCCTGATAAATATAATCATAGATATATAAATACATATACTTATCTTTATATTAAATTAAAAAATTAATTATTAATTTCCGCGCATTATGCCGCAATATGAACAATAATATTCTATTAATATTACAAAAAAAAAAAAACAAGTCGTCTTCAGATACGGTTTTTCGTAACATCATTCGGGAAGTGATGCACGCGGGATTTGAACGTAAGACCTACGGGACCTACCTATTTACCTAACTACCTAACCGAGCACGCTAACCACTAGACCAAACCGACTATGTGGATATCTCGTACAGTATTTCCATAATAGTTCAATTTACTATTTATTTAAATGATAGTTCAGTTTTTAACGTAACTAATTAGGAATTTGAACTTAAAATTTGTAAATTCAAAATGACGGGTTTAAAATTAAAAACATATTGAATGCGACATTTTGATTTTATAAATTTTATTCTTAATTCCGCCAATATTTCGATCAGGTCTACCTTATCTATGCCAGGTCTGAACCTGAATATGGAATACCTTGTCAGGTCTACCTTAATTTTTCCCGATCTGGCCCTGAATAAGATACACCTTATTAGGTCTACCTTAATATTTCCCGATCTGGCCCTGAATAAGATACACCTTATCAGGTCAACCTTCCCTTTGCCAGATCCGGTCCTATTAAGGTACATCTTATCAGGTCTACCTTATCTATGCCAAATCTGGACCTGAATAGGAAATACCTTATCAGGTCAACCTTCCCTATGCCAGGTCCGGTCCTAATAAGGTGCACCTTATCAGGGCAACCTTTCCAATGCCAGATCCGGTTCTAATAAGGTACACCTTATCAGGTCAAACTTATCCATGCCAGATCAGGCCCAAATGTGACGGCAGGGCTGCCCTACCAGATTTCTAGTCGGGGAGTGGTTCTGCAGGGTCAAGAACCCCGGCTGTAGACAACCAATATTAAAATAATGTTTCTATTAATATTCTCAACATTTTGCCTTTGAAGAATAGTCTAATCTGTTTCAGAAGGTTTTAATGCACGTATTGAAAACGTTCATTTTCAGTTTAACAATATCACGCATCTGTAAATAACAGAAAATCGACCCCGCTGCTCTAAAGGTGTCACAAACTGGGCCGTTTACCTTACACCCTTTTCTCCGTGTTGGTTGGCATAACCAACAATCTGATTGGTCTAACCAAGAAATCGGCTGGCTCGTATTTAACCAAGCCTTTTTTTCCGTGTAGAAGTAGCTTTGTATAAAGCGAAAAATAATGAGGAAGCAATGTGCAAAGTTCTACTTTGCATCCTTGTTGGCAGATACAGTCGCCACCACTCGTGAAGGCATTGCACTACCCTTTGTCTCTTTTGCAGCGGATTATTCAGGCAGCGAAGAAGATGTCCATCGTATATTCCCGAGAGTCTCGATCCTCTTGAGGCACAAGCAGAGCCGTCAGTTCGTGCGTAATAGCAGCGAATCTTGATTACGATTTCCTTGGAGCGTAACGCATAACAAGACTCGAATTATCCGTTGAAATAATGATGACTCCAGCAGCAGCAGCAGCAACATCAGAAGAAGAAGAGGAAGGAGCAACACCATCAGACGGATGTAGCTTCTCTGATGGTTCCAAGAGGGCTCGATGGATGATTCATCGAACGGGTATCCGAGGGACAACAATAAAGAGAATTGCGCATGCGTGTTAGATAATCCACATATATTTTTGCTCAATCATTCGACCAACATCATAATTCCTCAACTTTTTGTATTCCCATTCTTCGTCAATTGTTCAAATGTTTGGCTCTTTTGCTATATACGTAAACGTCACCTTATTGGACTGCAGTTCCTTGTGTAATTATAACTCGTTGAATTCTCTATTTTATGGCAGCTAAATCGTCGGATCAATTAGGTGAATTGTTAAGACATCTCTCATTGTTTACTTTGAAGCATGTACTGACATAAATTCACATTGTAAATCTGAAATATGGACTTTTTTGGGATATGTATAAATGGTTACGTGTGGAATTATTTTGTGAATTATGGCATTGCAGTTTTTTTTCTACCATCACGGTAGCGATCTATCAATGCACTATTTTCTTCAAATTTCTTCCATACATGTAGCATTCTCTGTCAATTCAGCCACTTTTTTTTCAACCCTCTCCGATTTGCCCTGTAATTGGTTATACGAATGTACCACTAAAAGACACTCTATGTGAATTTTTTCAGATTTTTAAAAATAATTTTTCAGAAAATGGCTTTTTTTATTCAAGTGCAAGAATCTCAGAATTTTGAAGTTACTGAAAAAAATGTCAGCACATAAAAGTTGTCGTTTATTGTTAGCTTTCGAGCGGAATATACCAAATAATTGTCACGTTCCTGTGAGTATGATTTTTTTCCGAAAAATGGAGGAATTATTTTTTAATTAAAAAAAGGATATTTTTTTTTACTGAAAAAATTACAGAGTATTGCTACATGACTGTTGATATCACAAAAAAATCGCCAGAGTGGCACCGATCGATCTTCTGGTATTAAAAAATGCATTTGTGTGAAAGTTCCGAAAAACGGGGGCATTATTAATTTTTGATAAATAAAAGGTTACTTTTTTTTGGCTAATAAAATTACAGAGTATTCTTGCATGACTGTAGATATTGCAAAAAAATCATCAGAGTGGTACGGATCGAGCTTCCGGTACAAAAAAAAATAACTCCCCCGTTTTTCGAAACTTCCACACGAATAATTTTTTTTAATACCGTAAGCTCGATCCTTGCCACTCTGATGATTTTTTTGCAATATATACAGTCATGCAAGAATACTCTGTAATTTTATTAGCAAAAAAAAAGTAACCTTTTTTTTTATCAAAAAAATAATAATGCCCCCGTTTTTCGGAACTTTCACACAAATGCATTTTTTAATACCAGAAGATCGATCGGTGCCACTCTGGCGATTTTTTTGTGGTATCAACAGTCATGTAGCAATACTTTGTAATTTTTTCAGTAAAAAACAATATCCTTTTTTTAATTAAAAAATAATTCCTCCATTTTTCGGAAAAAAATCATACTCACAGGAACGTGACAATTATTTGGTATATTCCGCTCGAAAGCTAACAATAAACGACAACTTTTATGTGGAGACATTTTTTTTCAGTAACTTCCAAATTCTGAGATATTTGCACTTCAATAAACAAAGCCATTTTCTGAAAAATTATTTTAAAAAATCTGAAAAAATTCACATAGAGTGTCTTTTAATGGTACATTCATATAACCAATTATATCGACCATCGTCGATATAGTTGATAATTTTTTTAGTCATTTATCCCATGGATGCTCCACTTTTTTCAAATTTTTCATCGTATATTTCGTGCACTTGTGAATTTCCAAAAAATTGCGTTTATAAACTTTCCAATGTGTGTATCTTCTTGGATATAAGTCGTATCGTAAAAAAGCCTACATAAAAGTTTTTCATTTTGAAAAACTTATATGTATTTATATATATTTACATATAAGTTTTTCATTTTGAAAAACTTATATTCACAAAAACTTATATTAAACGTTTTTCATTTTGAAAAACTTATTTGTAAATTTATTTTAAAAATTCTTTATCTCCTCCCAAGCATTCATTTTTACTTAAGGTAGTTCTGTCGCTTCACGCTCACTTCGCATAAGTTTCCGAAAAATGAGAGCGAATTGCAAACACTTCTTGATGATATAAAAATCTGAAAAAAATCATGCATATTTAAGATACTTAAGACATTTTTTCAACATAATAATAATTCCAAAATGTTATTAACAAATTGATGAAAAATAAAAATGTTCAACAAATCTTCCGACAACCTAATTTTTTTGTTTCGATGAAAATGATTCGTTCATTTTTCTGAATACGTATGAATTTTTTCAAATTTTTTTCTTTGCTTTGAATTTTGTGATTTTTTCTATGTAAAAAATCGAAAAATTCAAAGTAAAGAAAAAAATTTGAAAAAATTCATACGTACTCAGAAAAATGAACAAATCATTTTCACTGAATCAAAAAAATTAAGTTGTCGGAAAATTTGTTAAACAATTTTATTTTTCATCAATTTGTTAATAACATTTTGGAATTATTATTATGCCGAATTAATGTCTTCAGCATCTTTAATATGCATGATTTTTTACAGATTTTTATATCATCGAGAAGTGTTTGCAATTCGCTCTCATTTTTCGGAAACTTATGCGAAGTGAGCGTGAAGCGACAGAACTACCTTAATAAACATAAAAATCGATTTTCAAAAACTTGGACAATTTTTCTTAAATCTTTAAAATAAAAGTGGGTCAATATTTTTTTTAATTTTCGATGAGAGTTTGAAAAATTAGAAAACTATAAAACTCTCGTAAAAGACCATAAAAAAAGTATCCCACTCCCAATTTTCTGTCCCAAAAAGTGACAATTTTTTCTAAAATTTCACGAGAATTTTCATTTTTTATTTATTTTTCAAACTCTCATAAAAATTCGAAAAAAAAGATTGTCCCACTTCCCGTCTAGGCTAAAAATATTCGTCTTTATGAGTAGTATTTTCGAGATTTTTTCGAAAAAACTAAACATGTCCAAGTTTTTGATAAATCGATTTTTATGTTTATCAAATAAAAATCAGTGCTTCGGAGGAGATGAAGAATTTTTTCAATAAATTTACATAAAAGTGTACTTGAAAATGGAAAATTAATGAAAGTAAATAAGTTAAAAATAAAAACTTGAATAATAAACACTTTATACTATAAATGAAACGAATTTATTTTAAGCAAGGTTATATATTTTTTTTCTCCATGTGAAGTTTACATCTCTTTGTACCAAATACCCTTCTTTTTTTGTATCGAGTAACTTTGCACGAAGCGAGCGCATTTTATACTATATACGGTGATTAATGGTGGTATTAAATTTCACACCGTTGATTTACAATGTTGCGATGACATCGAGACGCTAATGGCTGCTTCTGCGCGCCCTCAACTAAAAAATCCAAATTACTGGCGGCTGATAAAGCCGGTTTCTCCTCCGAATAAAGATATCCGATCAGTGAATGCGCTCACAGGAAAAAGCAGCAGGCAACAAGATTAGCAGTGTTGCGCGCAGCTACAATGCCACAGGCGCGATGCTAAATAAAATCCAAACAAGCTTCATAATATTCTCAATCTACAAGCAGAAATATCATAAATAATATAAGAAAGAAAATAATAAAAGATAAAAAATATATGAAAGAAAATAATAAAATATAAAAAATATAAGAAAGAAAATAATAAAATATAAAAAATATAAGAAAGAAAATAATAAACTATAAAAAATATAAGAAAGAAAATAATAAAATATAAAAAATATAAGAAAGAAAATAATAAACTATAAAAAATATAAGAAAGAAAATAATAAAATATAAAAAAATATAAGAAAGAAAATAATAAAATATAAAAAATATAAGAAAGAAAATAATAAAATATAAAAAATATAAGAAAGAAAATAATAAAATATAAAAAATATAAGACCAAATTTATCATTAAAAATTAATTTGCAATTTTTATAAAATTACAATATTTTTGGAAAATCGGTTATTGAAAAAAAAACATTTATAATCAGGACGCGTATTAAATGTACTAAAAAATAAAAGAAGTGTCGTCACTTTTATTTTTGGTGAAATTTTACTGAAAATAAATTTTTGATATTTTTCGTTATGAAATAATAAGTATGAAAATAATTTTACCTTTTGTTTTTATTTATTTATATAATATATATTTCTTATATTTATATCACTGAGACTATGGGACGTAAGACTAGCACGTAAAAATAATTG
>OZ019969.1:36490920-36670920 GCA_963970395.1 Ephialtes manifestator | reverse complement strand
TCCACCAGACTCTGTCTACTCCGGAACTTTCCACCAGACTGTCTACTCCGGAACTTTCCACCAGACTCTGCCTAGTTGTGATCCTTCCACCAGATTCTGTGTAGTCAGAAACTTTCCACCAGACTCCCTAGCATTCTCAACAACTACCGTTTTACTGTAAAAACGACCGGGTGGTGTTTGCGAAAAAAAAACCGAAAGATGGTCGTAACAACCGTGAAAACGACTGCTCTAAAAAATTTCATGCGGTCGTTTTTTTTTCAGTTTACCATGGAAAACCGAAAACATTGTTAGGGCAGTTGTTTTAGTTTATTTTTTGCAAAAAACCATCCTGTTGTTTGACGGTGGTTTTTACAGTGAATTAGCTGAAAACGATGGTTGTCAAGATTGCTAGGGCTCTGTCTAGTCCGGAACTTCCCCCAGACTCTGTCTACTCCGGAATTTTCCACCATTCTCTCTACTCCGGAACTTTCCACCACTCTGCCTACTCCGGAACTTTCCACCAGACTCTGTCTACTCTGGAACTTTCCACCAGACTCTGTCTAGTCCGGAACTTTCCACCAGACTCCGTCTACTCCGGAACTTTCCACCAGACTTTGCCTACTCCGGAACTTTCCACCAGACTCTGCCTACTCCGGAACTTTCCACCAGACTCTGTCTAGTCCGGAACTTTCCACCAGACTGTCTAGTCCGGAACTTTCCACCAGACTCCGTCTACTTCGGAACTTTCCACCAGACTCTGCCTACTCCGGAACTTTCCACCAGACTCTGCCTACTCCGGAACTTTCCACCAGACTCTGCCTACTCCGGAACTTTCCACCAGACTCTGCTTATTCCGGAACTTTCCACCAGACTATGTCTAATTATGATCTTTCCACCAGACTATGTCTAGTTATTATCTTTCCACGAGATTCTGTGTAGTCAGGAACTTTCCACCAGATTCTGTCTACTCCGGAAATTTCCACCAGACTCTGTCTCCTCCGAAACTTCCACCAGACTCTGTTTACTTCGGAAATTTCCACCAGACTCTGTTTACTTCGGAAATTTCCACCAGACTCTGTTTACTTCGGAAATTTCCACCAGACTCTGTTTACTTCGGAAATTTCCACCAGACTCTGTTTACTCCGGAACATTCCACCAGACTGAACAATTTCAAAGCTTGGATTCTCAAGTAGTAGGATTTTAAAGAAGCTCCTACGGTCTCGCTAAGCGAAAGATACTCGCTTCAAGGTACCACCCACGTTCACAATACATTTTGTATACCCTATATTAGAAATAATAAATAAAGAAGCTTTACGGATAGGTGAATTATGAAAGCCCGATCCTGTGGGGTTGGGGGCGGCGTGTCGGCGCAGCGCGCCGTTAGACGAAGGACAACGAAGGTGAGGGGGTCAAGATCCCTCGGCGCTTGCTATTTCAAAAGTTGTGTACTTGGCGCAGAAGCGGAGAAGCATGTCTGTTGACGAGGCTCCTGTGGCCTCTACTCTACCATAAGAATCGTCAACGGTGACACTCTTAACGCGTCGCGCGATACACCCTCACATCCTGATCGAGAACGTTAAAAAGAAGGAAAAGAAAAACGTTTTGGCGAGTCTAAGTGGAAGTTGCGGAATGCAATCTTTTCCACGACCGCGTGAATTTCAGCAGTGCAATTATTTGCACAAATCTAGAGACGCGACGAAAATCCAAATTCGACCGTTTATCGCAATATTTGCATCGTTTTTTTTAATTGCAAAAGTTTCTTTAGTGCGCGCAAACGTTAACAACGACGAAACTTGTCCCATTAGTGCAAATGCCACTTTTCGCGATTACAGCTTGTTGTACAATTATCTCAGAAATGGAAGCGGAATTTTGGATCAAGAAACTATCGTGATTGGATTTCTTGGATCTTATGGACGAAGTCAGGTGTCGCTTTCGGTTTCACTTTCTTGTTACGCTTATGGTGTATAGGCGAAAGTGAGGCATAATTAAACGCTTCAGTGGCACAAAAAAAAAATAACAAAGGGTTTTTATTTCAAAGTACAAGTACCGAGTGTTTATTAACCCTGTAGAAGTTGGTGATATTGAGCACTTAAGATGCTTTTTTAAAACTTTATTCTTAACTTAAAGGGAGGCAATCAGACCCAAATTATTGATGGGGTAAAACACGTCAACTCGGCCACACGAATTTTTTATTTGAATAAAAAGTTTTCAAATTTGATGAGGCTGAAAACAAAAATTACAAATTTTTTCAGATCTTTTTATCGCAAATTTCAGCCGTTACAAAAAACTGAAAATAATAATCGTTAATTTTTTAACGCCAAAACTACAACTCTCGCAAAAAAATCACGTGAACAAAAAATTTAAGGTATTTAACGTTCTTTTCAATAAATTTTTTGCAAAATCTTCCTACTCTGTTTGATGCTATTTTTCAATGGAATAAAATTATAATATTTTTTTTCTCCAAAACTGCGTTCCCGATTGGGCTGAAATTTTTACATTTTGTTCCTTAATATGTCTAGAATCTGAGAAAAAATTGGCGAGATGGGCGGCGATTTCATTCCACTGTTACAGATCTTCAAACGATCGAATACCAGGGCAATCTAATGTGTAATTGCTCTGTACGTTCAACAGACTGTCTACATAATAATTCTAAAGCCCGCACTGCATTTTTTGCATCGGATATTTTTCCCTCTTCAATTTTTGAGTTTTTTAATACATTTATTTTATCGACTGATGGAATTGAAACTTTTTTCCTGATAACACGTAATTCATCATCGTGCTCTTTTCTGATCAATCGAAAATTGGCAAAACGTGGTGAATGAATGTCTCTTGAGTTCAATATTCACGTGCTCAATGTTATATGACCATCGTTCTGTGTTGTGAACACAAAGTGTGGACGACAGGTACGTGGGAATTTGCCAATTGCCCTAATTAAAAAAAAATTTTTATTAAAAATAACAAAAAAATAAACAAGTGATGCGGTCTTTAGATTTTTTCTATTGACAGTCTCAACCCTGTTGAACGCAGAGAGCAATTGCACATTAGATTACCGTTATGTTCGACCATCCGAAGAGCTGTAACTGTGGAACGAAGTCGCCGCCCATCTCGCCAATTTTTTTTTCAGATTCTTAACATATTAAGAAACAAAATGTAAAAATCTCATCTGAATCGAAAACGCAGTTTCGGAGGAAAAAAATATTGAAATATTTTTTAATTGAAAAATAGCATAAAACCGAGTAGGAAAATTTGCAAAAAAATTTAGTGAAAAGAACGTCAGATACCTTAAATTTTTTGTTAACATGATTTTTTTGCGAAAGCCGTAGTTTTGGCGTTAAAAAAATAACGATTATTATTTTCAGTTATTTGTAACGGCTGAAATATGCAATAAAAAAATCTAAAAAAATTTGCAATTTTTGATTTCAGTCAGACCAACATCCTCAAGAAATTTGAAATTTTTTTATTGAAATGAAAAATTCGTGTGGCCGCCTTGACGTGTTTTATCCCTGATATTCATTTACAGATTTTTTATCTCCTGTTTTTATTTTTTTTAACATTTTTTTTTTGAACCCTGAAACAAAGATTCTTTTTTTGCGCTATAGAAAAAATTATTACAAACTACTACAAATGAGCTATAGAAAATTTATGGGGTTTTTAATTTTTTCAAACATTCCTGAGATATTCGGTAAGTCAATAATTTATAAATGTAGCGATTTCGGATAAAGGTAAAATTGGCAAAATTTCATAAACTCGAGTGTTAATTTCGAAAATTATTTTCATTAAAAAATGATAACTTCACTAATTACAAGAAAAAAAAACTTCATTCATGCTGTAAGAATTCTTCTTATATAGAATTGATACATTTTTCGAAATTTTTGAAAATTTAACTTTTTTTTTTATAATTTCGTAAAAAGAAAACTTAAAAAATGAATTAAACAGAAAACTTGTGTTTTTGTAACGTCAAGTGGCTAGTTTTATGTTTTTGGGTATAGAAGTGATTAGAGATGGAGATCGTTTTTTTTATACGGTAAAAAGTCGCCATCCTTCAGGGGTTAAATAAAAACAATAATAATAGTTACAGGTGAATTTATTCGTCAACCTTTTCTTGAAGGTGGCCCTTGGTGCGTTACCTCTGGCTATTGCCACTGTCAATGAGGACCCGAATCTTTTACCCGGAAGGCGGTTGAAATTCTTAGCCGCCGACATAGGTATGTAATACTTATAGGGCATTCTATACAAAGTCGATCTGGTTGTGAACCCTTCGACCTTTCGGATTTGGTCCACGATTTTTTATATCATTCTTCTGACTCGAAATAACAGTAAGAAGTCTTTTGGATTTTTTTTTTTTTTTGAGAACTTTATGATTTTTCAAATTTTGGTAGATGTAAAAAATGTTGATCCAAAATTCATGTCTAGGTTTTTTTTTTCACCTAAATTTTACCTTAAAAAAAATTGAATTCTTTTACACGATTAATTTATCAACTGATAACTGCTGGGAAATTTTTTTTTTCTGTTTTTTTGCTGATAATTATTTTTCAATCCTTAGAAAATACTTTTGGTTGATCATGATTTAATGAAGATATTTGAAGAATAAAAAAAAATGGTTCAGAAAAAACTTTAAAAATGATAGAACGTATTAATTATACACATATATTATTCATAAAAGAATTTTTTCATTTTTACTAGTGATAATTATCGAAAATTTAACTAGAGAAAATGATCGAAAATTTAACTATTGAAAAATATTGAAAATTTAACGACTGAAAATGGTCGAAAAATTAACTAGTGAAAATTATCAAAAAATTAATTAGTGAAAATTATCGAAAATTTAATTAGTGAAAATTATCGAAAATTTAACTAGTGAAAATTATCGAAAATTGAAGTATTGAAAATTATCGAAAATATATCTAGAGAAAATGATTGAAAATTTAACTATTGAAAAATATCGAAAATTTAACTACTGAAAATGATTGAAATTTTAACTATTGAAAATGATCGAAAATTTAACTAGTGAAAATGATCCAAAATTTATCTAGTGAAAATGATCGAAAATTTAACTGGTGGAAATTATCGAAAATTGAACTAGTGAAAATTATCGAAACTTTAGTGAAAACTATCCAAAATTTAACTAGTGAAAATTATCGAAACTTTAGTGAAAACTATCCAAAATTTAACTAGTGAAAATTATCGAAAATTTAACTATTGGAAATTAGAGAAAATTTAACTAGTGAAAATGACCGAAAATTTAACTAGTGAAAATTATCCAAAATTTAACTAGTGAAAATTATCCAAAATTTAACTATTGAAAATTATCCAAAATTTAACTATTGAAAATTATCCAAAATTTAACTATTGAAAATTATCCAAAATTTAACTATTGAAAATTATCCAAAATTTAACTAGTGAAAATTATCCAAAATTTAACTATTGAAAATTATCCAAAATTTAACTATTGAAAATTAGAGAAAATTTGACTAGTGAAAATTATCCAAAATTTAACTATTGAAAATTAGAGAAAATTTAACTAGTGAAAATTATCCAAAATTTAACTATTGGAAATTAGAAGAAATTTAACTATTGGAAATTAGAAGAAATTTAAATAGTGAAAATGATCGAAAATTTAACTAGTGAAAATTATCGAAAATTTAACTAGTGATAATTATCAAAAATTTATCTAGTGAAAATGGTCGAAAATTTAGCTATTGCAAATTATCGGAAATTTAACTAGTGAAAATTATCGAAAATTTAACTATTGAAAATTATCCAAAATTTAACTAGTGAAAATGACCGAAAATTTAACTAGTGAAAATGACCAAAAATTTAACTAGTAAAAATGATCGAAAATTTAACTAGTAAAAATGATCGAAAATTTAACTATTGAAAATTATCGAAAATTGAACTAGTGAAAATTATCGAAAATTTAACTAGTGAAAATTATCCAAAATTTAACTAGTAAAGCTCTTGCAGTCCCTTAATTAGCGGTGAATTAACGTGTTTAAATTTAACAAACAGGAAGAGGCGACGATGCAGTCTCTCAGGCAGCACTCAGCATTAGGATTATGACCCAGATGCAAGATTCCGGAGCAATAGCGTTTATCGGTCCCGACGTTTTTTGCAAAATTGAGGCAGTCGTAGCAGCTGCGTGGAATTTGCCTCTCATCTCTTACGTAAGTTCCTCGGACGTTGGAAATTGAGAAAAATATGCCGGTTTTTTGTTGCCCTATCTGTTGTCTTTGGCGCTGCATGGTTTAGCGAGAGCTTTGTGCCATCGTGTCTCCGTGGAGATTGATGCCAACCATATATTGAGAAGCTCTATAGTACTATATATCCCGCTTTCAGTCTCAGTCGCAACATTCCTGAAACACGACATCCTACCTTTACATCCCACATTCTCATTACTGTTGTTATTATTTCTCCTTGTTCTTGCCTTGTTGTACGCTTTCACATAACGCTAAAGTTGAATTTTCATTTATACCAATTTATGATTTAATTATTTTAAAAATCACAAAAATCGCAAGCTATAAAAAAATGTAAAGCTCTATAAACAAATTACATTTTTGGATAAACATATTTCAAAATGTAATTTGTTTATAGAGCTATCAAATTTTTTCTTTGTTTTTTATTTCCTTAATTGTTCAAATTCTTTTTTAAGTATTCGATTATATGATAGAAAATGTTATAATTTATAACATTTTTTTTTTAAATCGCAAGGTATAGAAACAAAATGTAAATCTCTGTAAACAATGTAATTATTAATATTCTTAGACCTCTTCATCCCAATACTCTCAACAAAATGGAAAAAAAAATTGAAAACCGAACTTTTTTGTATTGTCCAAGCTGTTGCATTATCTATTATGTAGTACTTTTATTTTCATGTATACCCTATTGGGTATTTACAGTTTCCCTTCCCATACATGAAGCATTCTCTGTCAATTCAGCCACTTTTTTTTCGACCCTCTCCGATTTGCCCTGTAATTGATTATATGAATGTACCACTAAAAGACACTCTATGTGAATTTTTTCAGATTTTTTAAAATAATTTTTCAGAAAATGGCTTTTTTTTATTCAAGTGCAAATATCTCAGAATTTTGAAGTTACTGAAAAAAAATGTCAGCACATAAAAGTTGTCGTTTATTGTTAGCTTTCGAGCGGAATATTCCAAATAATTGTCACGTTCCTGTGAGTATGATTTTTTTCCGAAAAATGGAGGAATTATTGTTTAATTAAAAAACGGATATTTTTTTTTTACTGAAAAAATTACAGAGTATTGCTACATGACTGTTGATATCGCAAAAAAATCGCCAGAGTGGCACCGATCGATCTTCTGGAATTAAAAAATGCATTTGTGTAAAAGTTCCGAAAAACGGGGACATTATTATTTTTTTGATAAAAAAAAGGTTACTTTTTTTTGGCTAATAAAATTACAGAGTATTCTTGCATGACTGTAGATATTGCAAAAAAATCATCAGAGTGGTACGGATCGAGCTTCCGGTATAAAAAATAATAATTCCCCCGTTTTTCGAAACTTCCACACGAATAATTTTTTTTAATGCCGTGAGCTCGATCCGTACCACTCTGATGATTTTTTTGCAATATCTACAGTCATGCAAGAATACTCTGTAATTTTATTAGCCAAAAAAAGTAACCTTTTTTTTATCAAAAAAATAATAATGCTCCCGTTTTTCGGAACTTTCACACAAATGCATTTTTTAATACCAGAAGATCGATCGGTGCCACTCTGGCGATTTTTTTGTGATATCAACAGTCATGTAGGAATACTCTGTAATTTTTTCAGTAAAAAAAAAAATATCCTTTTTTTAATTAAACAATAATTCCTCCATTTTTCGGAAAAAAATCATACTCACAGGAACGTGACAATTATTTGGAATATTCCGCTCGAAAGCTAACAATAAACGACAACTTTTATGTGCTGACATTTTTTTTCAGTAACTTCAAAATTCTGAGATATTTACACTTGAATAAAAAAAGCCATTTTCTAAAAAATTATTTTTTAAAATCTGAAAAAATTCACATAGAGTGTCTTTTTGTGGTATATTCATATAACCAATTACAGGGCAAATAGGAGAGGGTCGAAAAAAAAGTAGTTGAATTGACAGAGAATGCTTCACATATCAAAAACACATTTTTGGTATTGCCAAATATACTACATCAAACCCTTACATCTATATTTATATTTCCTCTTTTCCACACCACAGTTTTTCCCCAATTTTTCTGCGTCATTCTAAAACTTAACTAAATAGGACACCTCGTAAGACACTTTATTACTCTGGCATTCCTATTCTTTTTACCTGATTAACAATAGATCACATTCCTTTTTAAAAATTTTTATTTCTGTTCCCGTTAATCACCATAGTCCTCTCGAATTTCCTCTAAAAAACACATAGTCTGTATCCTTTTTTCATTATTCCCTCGATGTTCACTTTTCCAAAATATTGTTTCGCTACTGTCTTCTTTCCCCTTCTTCCCTCGTTCATTCCGCCGCTGTTGACATTTCCGATTATCCTTTCCTCGTTGTTCCGTCGATGTAGACTTTCCCAAAATATTATTTCCCTGCTATCTTCTTCCTGCTTCTTCTTTAGTTCTCTTCTCTTCTATTTCTTCACAATGTTTTTCTTACAATGTTCCCTCTCAATTTCACTATTACCTCCATGTACTTGATTTCAGATGTCCTCTTCTTCCGCATATCCGGAATTTTTCCCAGTATCTCCTGCAACATTTCTTTTTCCAGCTACTTCCCTTAAGGGGATGCTGGAGTAGATTTTGATACCGACTTTGGTCGGTAAGTTTCCCGATTTGGACACAGGTGGCGTCGAGTAGTCTGCTTACTTTTGGCAAAAGATACCGAAAGCAAAATGGCCGCACACCATATGTCAACAGACCTTTGCTGTGGATATAATTGTTTCTGGAAATTAGATATGTAAAATCAGACCGGACGGCAATTCTGTGATGATTTCTAAATATTCCAAAACCATCGGAATGTTAACGACACAAGCCAAATCCATATATTGTGTATACTACGGTCGCATTGCAGAGGCTCGGAGCTTTTGCCAAAAGTAAACAGCGCCATCTGTTTCCTAATGACGGAACTATATCCATGCTCTTTACCAGCTCTGAGCGTGTGCGAAAAGCAAACAGTCTTTGCAATCGTAGTATACACTATTTGTGGATTTTGTTTGTGTAATCGACATTCCGACGGTTTTGAAAGGTTCAGGAATAATCAAAGAATGGGTGTCCGGTCTGATTTAACACATCCGAGTTCCAGAAACGTTTATATCTTACCTCAAAGGACCTGTTGATATTTTGAGCGGCCATATTGGTTTTTGAGAAGTTCAGTAATATACAATTTCTTACATTTCTTGTATGTTTTGAACAGTAATTCGACCGGACACCCAAGCATGAATGTTTTTATTACATCCCTGCTAAATTTGACGTATATTTGTAGCATATTTTTGATGAATAGTGTATACTACGAAATTGCCTATTTTTACCGACCAAAGTCGGTAAAAAAATCTACTCCAGCATCCCCTTAATTTTCTTCTCGATTTTCCGTATATCTTCTACCATGGTCGGTTGATGTTGGCAAACGGGTCTCCGTTCTCTTCCTTATCGACTGCGAATTTCCGTATCTCAGCACCACCTACCGTTGCTTTCTTATTTCCAGACTCCTCGCCGCCATGTTGCCCTATTCCCGGTGGGCTAACCTCACGCAAGAAAGCCACACAAAAAGTTCTCAGTCTTGTTCAGCACATGATATTTCCTTCAGACAACATTTCCCCGTATACTGTGTCTTATTCCCGACACTTTGGTATGCCTTTTAATGGTGGCCTCTGTTCCGTCCAACAAATATTTTCCAAAAACACCGGACCCTACCGCGGACACGTCCACGCGGCGCCAACGCCAACCGACCCTATTGCATTAGGGTAGAAGTACCGATTGTGGCCACTTTAAGAATTTTCCCATTTTCAAGTACTTGTGATTGGGACCAAATATCATAAAACTGTTTTGGACCTATACTTTTCATATCTGAGAAGAATATAATTTCAGATTTCTAGCATTAAAATCTTCATATGTGTCGAGAAAACACTGGAAAATATAAAAAAGTAGGAGCATAGCCATTTCACCAGTTTTGGCCACCTACCCGAGTAGAAATTCAGCTACGGGGAATATCAGGCCCTAGCGTGGTAGCCGGATTTAAATGTAAGGCCCCTGCCTGGCAACCTTATACGGGCCTTGCAGGAAAGTAACGCAGCGCATGATCAGGGCCAGATTAAGTTTTCCAGATAAGGGCCGGATAGAGGCTGCCCTACTAAGCCCCTACTTATAAAAACAGCAAATAAATTACAAAATAATTATCTGCGCTCATCGGATTCGATTTATTTTGCACTTTCTATTGTATATTCGAGCTTATTTAGTTTTCAGTACATATTAATTGCTGAAAAAAACACATGTAAATTTACTTGCCGTTGGTGGGAATCGAACCTTGATCCTCTGGGTGACAGTTCTGCGCCTTAGCCCACTCGGCCATTGACATCTTAGCAAGTTTATATATTTATTGTCTATTTGAAGTATGCTTAAAATGAAAACACGTGAAGGCTGTGCATCCATTTATTGTGACTACGACCGAAATATTCAAAATTCAAACATGATGGGGCGATCACCCATCCAGGTACTGGCGTTTGACGGTCAGTACCTGGATAGATTTCAAAGTAATTCTAGCGGTACAGTCCCGTAAAACGTGAGTTTCAGCGAAAATTTCGAATACTTCTCGATGGGATAAAGATGTGAAAAAATCCAGCACACGCAAGGTGCTGAAAAGATTGATTTTGCATAACAATAATTTTTTAATGTTTTTAACGAATGCCGTATCTAACCCTTACGCGGACCTGATAATGTAAATTTATGGCATATTTTTAAAAAACCATGTCATACGACGACCGTATGCGGATCTAACCAGGGAAAGTGAACGGTAAATTGGACAAAATCTTGGTCCAAATGCCACAGGAAGACCTTATGCGAAACGGATAAGGTCGATGAATGGCATATCTATATGAGGTTACCGTATGTAAAGCCTGATAAGGGCCTGATCCGGTGGAAAGACGGCATTTTTAAGGTAGAATGCCATATCTCGGCCTTACATGGACCTGATCAGGTGAACTTACGACGACCCCTAAATAAGGTTACCATATCTAGCCTGACATCAGACCGATCAGGTGGAAAGACGGCATTATTAAATACGAATGCCATATCTCAGCCTTACATGGACCTGAGCAGGAGAATTTACGGATGCCCCAAATAAGTGTACCGTACCTAAAACTGATCTGGACCTCGTGTGACAGCAGGCATGCCTGATGAAATTTCTACTCGGGTATGCACCGGTTTTGGCCACAGTAATGTACCGGTTTTGGCCATGCTTAAAATTAGAATAACTCAATATTCATTGCACTTGAAACATTTTTTAATGTGTGTTTAATAAATCAAAATCGAATTCTTATGAAAGCATCCAATTCCTCTACACGAAAATGTCTTTAAAGCACAGATGCCATCTGTGAACCTAACTAACCTTTTTTGACATTCGTCTCCTTCGTTTTGCACTTTTTCGTAGCAGCTTTCTTTGTCACAAATAGTCATATATTATATTAATGTTTTACTCTTTACACTTTTATTTTTATTTTTACCAGAGTTCTTTCCGAAAGTAGATTTTCGCATTGCATAATGATGGGAATCTTCAACATGAAAGGTGTTCCACCGCTTTACCTTCTTTTTTACAATACATTTCTAAGGATATATTTTTCCTAGCGTTTTTTGGTTTTTTTGTTTCTTCTTTACGAATTTATGAATTGTTTGTGTAATAATTAACGAAAAATTAATGATTATATTATCATGGCCATATCCGGGGCAACATGCTTATTTCATGTGCCAGTTGTGGCCATCGTATTTTTTATAAATGTATAGCTTTATTTCAAAGTTTTAGTACATCAACATTTGCAGTGATGACTCTTAAGATTGATATGTGCAAAGCTGCATGCAATTCGCCAACTATATAATCCCAATATGTATCTAGAGCTTTCGTCAAAATCTTGTCGAATTCCGTAAGGAGTTGACAATTTGATGAATCAGCTGATGATACTTTAATTACTGATACAGTACTTTTTGTAATGGAGACGAACGGACGTCAAAATGACGATAAATGTTTCCAAAATACACAACGTTATGAAAAATTATGATTAAATACAGGTACAGAATTAAAATAGCCACGAAAAACGTATTTAAGTGTGGGGGTGGCCACAACCGGTACTTCTACCCTATCTATTATTTATTAGTTTTTCTTAAATTGATTTTTTTATTTTTCAATTTAGTACTTTGTGAAATTTGAAATTATTATTTATTGGTGATTTCGAGAAAAAATTCAATTTAATAGGCAAAACAAGGAAAAACATGTTTTGCTACGTGAAAATGTCTCACATTTTCAAAAACTGTAATGTCGCAATAATTTCATTATCTGAAATAAAATAAAAATAATCTTCTTTTCCTGAAATAAAATAAAAGGAATTTCATTTTCTGAAATAAAATTAACATTGTTTTATTTCCTGAAATGAAATTATTACACAAGTCCCGGTGTGTCGATTTTTTTAAAGAAATGAAATTAAAAAATGTATTTGTTTCCAAAAAGAATTTTTTTTTAGAATAACAATAATTGAAACCGATTGGCGCTGGGATCGTGTTGATACTACAAATTTCCTCAAGCATCCCCTTAACGACCGTTTTTCCCTTAAGTAGTTATCAGATCCTCATTTTCCCCTCAAAGTAGTAGGCATACGAAAAAAATTGATTATAGGGGATGTATTTAGGGGAGTGTGCTTCGCCCTCCCCTAAATACGTGAGATGGGTTCTTTCCAAGTCGCCTAATAAGAAACATATGTGAAGAAATTGATAAAAGTTTATTAATTTCAACTAAAAAATCCGTCCAATAATCGGCAAAATATATTATTATGTATAAAACTATTCTTATTTTTCTGCCTAAAATAAATTAAAATGATATTTATATTTCAATCTTTTGTTTTTATGAATTTATATATTAAATATATTCAATATATATACAAATAAATATATAAATTTATAAAAACAAAAAATTGAAATTTTGAATGTCATTTTAATGATTCAATGTTGCATGGATCGATTTACCGTAATACAAATTGTATTTTGGGCAAAAAAATAAAAATAAATTTATACATAATATATTTTGCCTATTTTTGGACAGATTTTTTAGTTGAAATTAATAAACTAATAAACTTAATATATAAATTTATATATTAAATAAATATATAAATTCATATAATAATATGAATTTATATATTTATTACAAATATTATATATTAAATAAATATATAAATTCATATAATAAATTTTAATAAAAACAGATAATATTCCATAAATTAAAGGATTAAAAAAAAAAGTTCGTTAAAAAAGAACGAAGTATAGTCATATTAACGTGCCACATTTTTTAATAGCAGCGCCAATAACTCCCGCGGGAAACTTTTTTAAATTTTTTTCAATATGTAACTATTCGTGGAGAATAATCGGTAAAATGATTGAGTCGAG
Source organism: Ephialtes manifestator (assembly GCA_963970395.1). Lineage (NCBI taxonomy): Eukaryota > Metazoa > Arthropoda > Insecta > Hymenoptera > Ichneumonidae > Ephialtes > Ephialtes manifestator. The sequence continues at coordinate 36,657,324 of OZ019969.1, read as the reverse complement.
GTGAAGGATCGACAAAATATTCATGAAATTTTCATTAAACCTTGGCTCTCAGTGCGTGTAATTGAGACTAATGTAGCTCGACGGGGTCCCTAATTTCTACCAAATAATCGATGAGAAGAAAGTGGTAGAGACTCGAGGGGACAAGAATATGACTAGTGCTTAACCGCTCAAATAAATAAATAAATTATATGTATATAGAATATATATGAAAAATATGTATAGTTTTAAACATAGAATTGAACATACACGGGCATAGAAAGTGGGCCATCACATTAATTTTTCTCTACTTTTTAAGCATAATACTAAAAATTCTGTGAAACTTTGAGAAAAATCGGAATTGTCAAAAAATTTTGTCAAAAAATGACGGAAATTTTTTTTGAGCGCCTATAGAAAATTTGTAATTAAAAAGTTCATTCAAAAACTTAAATGTTATACACAAGCAAATTTTTTGTACGATCGGTAATTTTCTGAATATACAGCGAATTGAAAAAAAATGAAATAAAAAAAATGTTATTAAATTTTTGGTAAACCATAGGTGCTAAAATTCTGAAATAATTTATGGATGTTCGTGATACTCCAAACAAATTTTGAAAAAATTATCAACACTTTTTTCGGCCATGCTAAATATCGGTGGCCCATTTGGTATGGATTGACCCATATAGTCTACATACGCTTTATACCTGACAAAAATTCACTGTAAAAAATACAAGTCCATTTAATATACAAAACGATATGAGATTTACGAAACGGGTATATGAATTCCATATTAATATACTTTTATTGCAAATTTTAAGAATAATATGAGAATTCTCCGATACAAGTATTTGAAAATTACAGTACGTGAGTATTGTAATCTTCATTTTAATACACTGTTAGAAAAGACTGGAAGTTTTTATGCATAAACTTGTCATCGAAATTTAATATACAATTGTGGTATAAAATTCATGTACTTTTCCAGTAAAATTAAAGCAAATTATCAAAATTCAAGTACTTTTACGGTAAAATTAAAGTAAATTATTAAATGTACTGTACCATACATTAATTTTACATTACACTTGTATTCTAAATTTAATATACTAGTTTTCTGCATAAAAACTTCCAGCAAAAGTACATTAAATTTCAAGTAGTTTTTTTTTTCTAGTGTATTCAAATATTGTATTTGTCAATGACGAATGCATCTGAAAATTAATATATGGTATATGCATCCGAGCTTTATATATGATGAATTAATTTTCAAACACAAATGTTTTACACTGTTAAAAATGCAAGTGAATTTAATATACCAAACGATATGAGATTTACGAAACGGGTATATGAATGCCATATTAATATACTTTAATGGTAAATTTAAGAATAGTATAAGAATTCTCCGATACTGGAATTTGAAAATTACAGTACGTGATTATTTTAATATACAAATATCGTATTTGTCAATGACGAATGCATCTAAAAATTAATATAACGGTATATGCATCCGAGTTTTATATACTGTATATTAATTTTCAAATAAAATTTTTGATTCCTCATAGAGGAAGCTTTGTTTTCGGGAAAATTTTTTTTTTCGAGATTTTTATGTAAGGACACTCAGAATTATCTAAAACGTCGAGAAAAGTGGTTTAGAAAAAATGTCTGTATGTGTATGTGTGTGTGTGCGTATGTGCACAATTTTTTGTTAGCACGATAGCCGTTGTAATTTTTAAGATATCGGGCTCAAATTTGAACCACGAGTAAACTGTCGTTAAACAAGGTATGGGATTGAATTTGGAGTTAATCCATCAAGGTGTTCAAAATTTATGGCATTTTGAATTTTTTTGACAATGTCAGCTCGGGCTCTAACTCCCGCAATTTTTATGATATCCGGCTCAAACTTGGACCAGAAGTGGACTGTTATCAAATAGTGTTTGGAATTAAATTTGGTGTCAATCCGTTAAAGGGTTCACAATTTATGGCATTTTTTAATTTTTTGACATTTTTTGTTCGTGCTCTAACTTCCGCAATTTTTAAGATATCGGGCTCAAATTTGGTCCACAAGTAGACTGTTATTAAATAAAGTTTGGGAGTGAATTTGACGTCAATCCGTTAAGGGGTTTAAAATTTATGGCATTTTGAATTTTTTGTTCGTGCTCTAACTTCCGCAATTTTTAAGATATCGGGCTCAAATTTGGTCCACAAGTAGAGTGTGGGTAAACTAAGCATCAGTTCGAATCTGGTGAGAATCTGTCATGGGGTTCAAAATTAATGCCATTTAAATTTTTTTAAAACAAGGCTGCAAAGTAGAACTTTGCAAATTGGTTCCTCATTATTGTTGGATTTTTACAAAGCTTCCTCTATGAGGAAGCCAAAATAGATTAACATGCTTCCTCATAGAGGTAGATTTGTAAAAATCCAATAATAATGAGGAAACAATTTGCAAAGTTCTACTTTTGCTTCCTCATAGAGGAAGCTTTGTTTTCATGAACATTTTTTTTTTTCGAGATTTTCATGTCAGATTACTCAGAATGGTCTAAAACATCGATAAAAGTGGTTTAGAAAAATTGTCCGGATGTATGTATGTGTGTGTGTGTGATGAAAGGCCAAAAATTCATTTAACTGTAACTTTTAAACTATTCGACCGAATCATCTCAAATTTAAACAACATGTGCAGTACTACCTAATCTTCAATTGGTATAAATTTCGGGAAAATCGATTGACACATTTCATTTTTATAAGAATTTTTTAATTTTGAAAAACGTACGTAAATGCTCTAGCTCGAACGAATTTTTAACTATCGGGCTGAAACTTCGTATTAAAATTCAACAAAGTGATGCGACCTTTGGTATTGAATTGGGACCAAATCGGTAAAGCGGTTCGGTTTTTATGAGATTTTGAGTTTTTCGAAAAATTTTCGTTTTGCTCTAATTCAGGTAAAATTTCAAATAATCGAGTGAAATTTTCTACACAGGAAAAATAACATTCAGCCCTGATACGTACCAAATTTGGTGATGATCGGTAAAGCGGTTCGGATTTTACGTTAATTTGAATTTTAAAAAAATTGACTGGTTTCGCTCTGCATTTCGTAAAACATCAGAAAATAAGAATAAAATAAAACAAGGATGCAAAGTAGGACCTTGCACATTGCTTCCTCATTATTTTTCGCTTTTTACAAAGCTTCCTCTATGAGGAAGCCAAAATTGATTAACATACTTCCTCATAGAGGTAACTTTGTAAAAAGCGAAAAATAATGAGGAAGCAATGTGCAAAGTTCTACTTTGCATCTTTGTTGTTACAGTGTACTCGTGAAGTAAATTTTCTATACCCGTTTATGCAAAGGAGCTTCCTGCACTGTGTAGTAATTTTACTATCAATATCTTTAACATTGAGGTAGTGCTTAGCCGTTTTTACGAAAATTCTGAGGTGAAAATCATATTTGAGAAAAAGCTGATAAAAATAGGTTGGTAAGAAGGGATAAGGGTGGGATCAAATTTTAAAAGCGGAGTCGTGAAAAGTTAGTCGTTCAAAAGGAAAGTGACATCAAATCCTCGGGTCGGGTTATAGGTCACGATTCAAACGAGTTTTTTTATCTCGATAACGACCGCTTCGGTTTACATACGATAGGCCCTCCATTGTGATTATTCTTTTTTGCTGTGTGTTTGGAAATGTTTTCGCCATTTCTTCAGCAAAACCTTTTTGTAATATCAGAAGTCTTGATATTATAAATAGCTGTAATCCGACAAACATAATTCCACCAGTTATCGACAGGGTTGCGACCCTCATATTTTTTTATTTTATTTTTTCCTTGTGAAATATTGTAGAGTAATATAAAAAAAAAACTCTAGAATTTTTTTTAGATTTTTTAAAAAATGTGTTTTTGCTTCCTCATAGAGGAAGCTTTGTTTTCATGAAAATTTTTTTTTTCGAGATTTTCATGTCAGTATGCTTAGAATCACCTAAAACATCGAAAAAAGTGGTTTAGAAAAAATGTCCGTATGTATGTGTGTGTGTGTGTGTGTGTGTGTGTGTGTGTGTGTGTGTGTGTGTGCTGGACCTCGAAAATTCAATCGCCTCTCACTCAGTAACCGTTCGAGCGATCGGGCTCAAATTTGGCACACATGTAGAGTAGATGCCCCCCTTTGAATACTGCAATTTTTGAAAAAATATATATAGTAATTAAGTTTTTATGCAATTTTTAATTTGTTGAAAAAAGTAACTTTCGTAAAAGTTCGCCGATTTGGCTAAATAGTTCTTCATAACTGAAGATACGTTCAATGTTGTATGGTATTGAATTTCGACGAAATCGGTAAAGCGGTTCGGATTTTATAGAATTTTGAATTTTTCGAAAAAAATAGATTTTGATCTAAATTACGTCGAATTTCAACAAATGAACAGAAATTTTGTACAGACGAAAAATAACATTCAGAAATGCCATGTACCAAATTTGGTGATGATCGGTAAAGTCGTTCGGATTTTACACCATTTTTCATTTTAAAAAAAATGTAGATTTTCGCTATAACTTCCGGAAAAGTTGAGAAAGTACGACAAAAATTTGTATCTAATCAAAATTAGATGTAACGGTGTTTGCAGAGGTGATTTATAGCTGTATAAAACACCTCTGCAAAAGAGACACAAGGTATAAAAAAAAAAAGATGCAAAGTAGAACCTTGCACATTGCTTTCTCATTATTTTTCGCTTTTTACAAAGCTTCCTCTATGAGGAAGCCAAAATTGAATAACATACTGCTTCCTCACAGAGGGAGCTTTGTAAAAAGCGAAAAATAATGAGGAAGCAATGTGCAAGGTTCTACTTTGCATCTTTTTTTTTTTAATTACCTAAAATTTAATTTTCTCAAAAATTACGTCGACGATTTTTTTCTTTTTTCTTACAGTAAATTTTGTATACAAAAACAAAATTTTTAAAGCCTAATACCAGAGTAGGGCGAAGCCTAGATTAGCAGCTAAATATAAAACAAAATTTTAAAAAAATTTGAAATACCCAAACACTCTAAAAGTACGTCGATGATTTTTTTCAAATTTTTATAGTAAATTCTGTGTCCAAAAACGAAATTTTTGAGACTAGAACAAAAATGGGGGGCTGTCTAGAATAGAAGCAAGGAAAAAAAAAAAATAAAAAATAACAAATATTTTGTAATATTATTTGATAATTAAATTACCGGAATTTCGCCCCCCATTTTCGTTTTAGTCTTAAACATTTTCTTTTGGGACCCAGAATTTACTGTAAAAAATTCAAATTTTTAGTGATTACGCTAATTTAAAAAATTTATTTACGAGAGAATTTTATTTTTAGTTGCTTTTCTAGACAGCCCCTCCCCCCCATTTTTGTTCTGGTCTCACAAATTTCATTTTTGGACACAGAATTCACTATAAATTTTTTTTTTTTTTAAATCATCGACGTATTTTTAGAGACATTCAGGTTTGGGGTACATATTTCATTTTTTTAATATTTTGTTTTATTTTTAGCTGCTAATCTAGGCCGTGCCTCACTTTGCGCCTAGGCTCAAATATTTAGTTTTTGGATATAGAATTTACTGTAAAAAAAAAAAGAAATCGTCGACGTACTTTTTGAGTAAATGAAATTTTAGGTAACTTAATACAATTTTTTTTTTAATTTTAGAGTGTTTTTTTAAATATTACTCTACAATATTTCAAAAGGAAAAAAAATTAAAAGAATATGAGAGTCGCGACCCTGTCGATAACCAGTGTAATGGCCTCATATATTATTTTTACAAGAGATTTATTGCATGTCTAATACAAAATAAATACAGATTCAGCAGTTAAAGACTGTTAATAACAATATTAACATATATTGTTGTTAATATTAAGGACTTGATAACTACATATTAAATATCAGCGTTCTATGTATAATATTTTTCGCAGCAAAAATTCTGAAGAAAAATCAACGATTTCGGTAGAAATCTCCTGTAAATTAAAATTTCAGTTTTCACTCAATTAAAAAAAGCATAATTTTTTTACTTCAAAATATCTTTTCATCTTAAATAAAACGTTTAATTCAATCTTGGGACTGGAAATTCAATCCTAGGATCAATTTATTATTGTAACATTTTTTTATTGTAACATAAGCTAAAACTGTTGTTTAAACTTGAGTACGAAGTTAAATAAACAAAATATCTTTTGATCTTAAATAAAAAATTTAATTCAATCTTGGGACTGGAAATTCAATCCTTGGATCAATTTATTATTGTAAGATTTTTTTTCCTGAAATTATTATTACTTTTATTATGATTATTAATTATCTCCCAATCCACGTAGACATTAACATATTTTCCTGTTGTGTCATTAATCACTATTCTTCTATAGAATCCCATAAGATCCCATAAACTAATAAGTAACGATGAGTTGCTAAATTACAGAAATGCGAAGACCCCGAAGTGTCGAACCGTAAAGTATACTATACATTCGCCAGGACGTTGCCTTCGACAAATAAAATTGGGAAAAGTGTCGTGGCTCTTCTAAGAGCTTACGCCTGGAACAAAGTCGTCGTTTTGTACGTCACGGCACCTTCTGCCAGTGACAATAAATTAAACGAATACCTCAAGGTATCTAATTCTTCAGCAACAACATTGTTTTCTTTATTCGCCTCTTCGATTCCGTTGAATTATTTCCAGAATAAATATTTCAGACTTATGGTATAACAGTGACGGAGACGTACACCGTGAATGATTACATACCTCTTTATGAGAACAAACTTGACGATATCGTTACGGGAACTTATCGTAGAACACGAAGTGAGTAACAATCGTTTTCCAATCACCTAACCTAGAAAACAAGCCCTTGCGATATGCCTAATAGACATAAATACGCCCATGAAAAAAAAAGTACATTCTGAAATATATTGACAAACTTTGTGGGTTATTATGGCTCCCTAGTGGAATTCGACCACCGTGGTTTCAGGTTGAAATTACCGCAAAAAACCGCAAAAATCGCCTCAGTGTTTTTTACACTTTTTCGCACAGCAATTCACCGCAAACCTACTGAGCGTTTTTTTTTGTAGCGTCGGTGATTTAGCTGTTTCGATCACCACAAAAACACCGATGTAAATTTCGAAAAATCTCGAAATTTCGTAATGTTTTGTAATTTGTATAAATAACGATAGAAATCACGGCTCGACGGAATTCTCAGTGCTACACTGTAAAAAAAAAAAAGGAATTTTCGTACACCAACAACTATGAAATTTCAAAGCCTGGTATATAAAATAGAAATTGATATACTTTGTCTAGTAAATATAGCATTCGTATACGAAATTTAGCAAAAGTAAATGAATTTTCACATAAATGATATTCAAAATTACAATACATGTCTGTTGGGAAGACTATTCATAGACCGGTGTATTAAAATTAGTGTACAAGTTCGCAAGTTTAGAGGCTGACTAAATATTTAATATACAATTACATATTAAAAGTAGGTCTTCATGATAATTTAAATTTCTAAAACACGATTTCAAAATTAAAAGATTAAAAACCTCGAAATCTCGTCCACAAGTATACCTTAAAATTAGCATGCATTGTAGATATCTTAAAACCTATTTGAACATTAATATACGGTCATTAGAAATTAAGAAATACGCGTTGGAATTTTCGGTGCTAAGACTTTTCAATTCTAAGAAAGATATTAATTTTTGAATATGCGTGTGCCAAGGCAACTATTTATAGACCGGTGTTTTAAAATCAGTGCAGAGTTTTGTAAAATTCTGTACTTGAATATAAAAATATTATACCTTTTTATATGAATAGGAAGAGTCACCTGTTCTTTAAATTTCAATAACTTAACCAAACTGGTAAAGGGACAGAATCTTTTAAAGTTTGTTGGCACAAGTATATTAAAACTAACATCCAATGTGATTATCCAAAGACTTGTTTGGGTATTCATATACCGTTATTGGAAATTAATAACCGCGTTTAATGATTTCCAGTATGGACCGTCAGTGTAAACTAGGTGGTTAACGAACTTAGTACTGACAGTCAGAATCAGCCAGGCGGTCACCCGTCCTAGTACTGACCCTGAGGTCAGTCAGAGAGTCATTCACCCAAATACTAATGAACTAATTCGCGCAACCAATGAAACAAGCAACTTCGTTCAACATATTTATAGATAGTAACAACGTACCCTATTTGATATAACCGATTGCCGTGAAAAATAACTGAACGTACCTTTATTATTACCATATCAGGCGCAATCACATAAATCTAAAAATATCTGACTATATTACACTAATTTCATATTATATTTCATATTAGCGACAATCAAATAGACAAAAAAAAATTGTTCAATCATATGATCTGAATGGCCGAGTGAGCTAAGGCGCAGCGCAACAACACCAACCGGAGGGTCCCAGGTTCGATTCCCGAACAATGTAAAAAAAATTAAATATGTTTTTCAACGATTAATATCTACCAACATGTAGACAAAGATGTAATATGTAATTAAAAGTGGAGAAAAACTCGATTGAACACGTAAAATAAATATTTTTTAATTAAATTTCTTTGCTACACCAACATACTAAATTTAAAGAAAAATGCATGTTAAAATTAGTATACCGTATACGAGGAAAACTATTCGCACATATATGACTTTTAATATCTTTTGGTTACAATAATAGAAAAGAGTGTTGCATAAATAAAGCACTCTGGTTCATTACTGTTAGAGGTGTACATCCCTTTTTAGTCTACCACCATACTAAATTTTACAATAGAATGCATATTGAAATTAGTATACAGTACGTGAAAAAAACCATTCACCCGTTTGTGAATTTTAATGTACGTTACTTATAATAATTGGTGAAAATGTTGTAAACCTCGAACACATTTTTCCATTAATATCGAAGGTTTCTATTTAATTATCGTATACCGATTCTTTAAATATTACAGATTTATGTATATGAAAATTCACATGCGGTATATGCATCCGAGCTTCCAATACCGGTATAGTAATTTTCATACAAACATTTTTTTCAGTGTATGGTAATTCGTAGAATCCGTTTTGCCACTGTTAAACAATAGTAAAAATGACCCACGTCTGTACATGGGCGGACGATAGCTTACGATCGCCCGTACTTATATACAGAACGGCGAACACTCACTTGCGAGAAACGTTTCGGCTCCGTTCGCCATCTAGCGGGTTAACTTCGGGTGCACGCGCAATGACCGGCTTAGCTCCGCTAGATGGCCAATGTCTTGAAACGTTTCTCGCAAGCGATTGTTCATCTGTTCGTGCATATAAACACGTAGCTATCGCAAGTTACTGTGATCTCATATAAGGTAAACGTACCAATGGTGGGACAGGTCCCAATTGAGGGACACTAAAGGGATATTTGTAGATACTAAGAGTTTAATGGATAAAATATTAAAAAATAACTCTTCCAATTGTATCTGTTATATTTAATTAACATACGTGAAAAGATTTCATGTTTTTCATCGTAAATTGAAAATGTAAATAATAAGTATATTAGCGGATCTATGGTGTTCGAGCTTTTTCAGCAAATCCCTAAACCAATTAGCTAAGGAGAGCCGAATAATCATTAATATGATACCCCGGAGATTATAGTTCGTTTCAGACTTTCCGTAGGTATTTCAAATTCAGAAATTCTTAAAGTTTAAGATTACACTGTCAAATGTTACGTACAATATCTTAAAAATCGTAATTTTTGTGTCCCGTTATTGGAGCTGACCGAATATACGTTGGCACCACTGTCCAACGTATGTTCCGCGACTGGGGCAAGTAGTAAGCAATCTCGCTGCGACCCAGAGCCGGGACACAATCGCATGATTGACATTTTGACGCGGATGTTGGGTTATGCGGTAGCAAAAACTTCATTCATAATTTACTAAAATATATATATGTATTTTATAAACATATATGTTTTATTTATTGCATCATAGGTGTAAATATGTGAACCGCACATTGTTTGGCATTTCTTTTCAAGCAGATGCATTAAAATTTGTAGATGTCCACCGATACGCACATTTGGTGTCCCGGCAGCGGGACATGCACAAAAATACCCGTCCCGGCGCTGGTACATCTGCATTTTTCAGCGTTTTAATCAATAACTATTTATCAAACAATCAGAAATATTTTTATTGTATAGTTTTTGGAAACTAGAAACTCTAATCTTGCAATTCGTTACCACCATTTGCAAAATAATTAATATATGCATGCGGAAATTGGCATACAAAACAGACACCGCCTTAAACGTCCCGCCATTGGTACGTTTACCTTAACGTTTTGGAGACGTCCTAACTATTTGATATAGATGGCCTAGCCATTTAGAAATGTGGAATGAAACAATACGATGTTGTCTTCTCTTCAGAGTTTCAAATGTTACACATTTTATACAACTAAAAATTAAATATTGACGACAACAGCATTTAACTAGCTTCACGGCAACGTGAAATCTGCCGTAATTCGGTCTGTCATTTCTACCATTATTTATACAAATTGCAAAATATTACGAAATTTCGAAATTTTTCGAAATTGACACCGGTGTTTTTGCGGTGATCGAAACAGCATAACCATCAAAAGATATCGTATTTGTCAATGACGAATGCATCTGAAAATTAATATAACGGTATATGCATCCGAGCTTTATATACTGTATATTAATTTTCAAACAAAAATTTTTTACAGTGTAGATAAAAAAACGCTCAGTGGTTTTGCGGTAAATTGCTGTGCGGGAAAGTGCAGAAAACACTGAGGTGATTTTTGCGGTGAAGGAACCCACTAGGTCTCGCGCGCTCGCATTTCCGTTTTTTTTATTGGTTTCATAAGGGACTTACAAAAAATCGGGCCTTCCCCATAAGGAGCGTGGATAAAATCGAGCCTTGGGGCCTCATAAGGGATTTTTTTAAAAATCGGGCCTTTGGACCCCATAAGGGACTTAGAAAAAATCGGGCCTTCCCCATAAGGAACGTGGAAAAAATCGAGCTTTGGGGCCCCATAAGGGATTTTTTTTTAAATCGGGCCTTTGGGCCCCATAATGGACCTAGAAAAAATCGGGCCTTCCCCATAATGAACGTGGAAAAAATCGAGCCTTGGGAACCCATAAGGGATTTTAGAAAAATCGAGCCTTAAGGCTCCATAACGGACTTAGAAAAAAATCGGACTTTGGGGCCCCATAACGGGTCTTTCAAAAAATCGGGCCTTGGGGCCCCATAAGGAACTTTAAAAAAATCGGGCCTTCCCCATAAGGAACGTGGAAAAAGTCGAGCCTTGGGGCCTCATAAGGGATTTTTTTTTAAATCGGGCCTTTGGACCCCATAAGGGACCTAGAAAAAATCGGGCCTTCCCCATAAGGGATTTTAGAAAAATCGGGCCTTAAGGCTCCATAACGGACTTAGAAAAAATCGGGCTTTGGGGCCCCATAACGGGTCTTAGAAAAAATCGGGCTTTGGGGCCGGATAAAGGACTTAAAAAGATCGGGCTTTGGGGCCCCATAAGGGACTTAGAAAAAATCAAGCCTTGGGGCCCCATAAGGGAGTTAGAAAAATCGAGGCTTCGCTTGATCCTTGGGGGAGTTCGAAAAATTCGGGCCTGGTGGACTATACATGGGCGTATTTGACATGGAATGGCCTATATATGGCTGAATTCTTGACGACGAGATCTTTTTTATAATTTAGAGATATATTTATAGTTTTTATATTTATATATTTATATATAATTTATTTAGTCACTGCTAAATTGATATATCAACATGTTTTTTTGACTTTGCTAAAATATTGTTCTACATGTGTTACATAAAATCACCATCTTTCTCTCATGAACTTTTATTTTTTTAATCGCATTCAAATCGAGACTCGCCAGACGTGAAAATTCTTGGTAAACTTTTTTTCTTTTTCAATTTCGCACAAAAACAATTCTTGGATTAATTTGTATGTCCTAAGGATGACCTTAAGATGATTGGATATAGCGAGATGGATCAACACTTTTTTTCATACTCTCAATACATCGGCTTATTTGCCTAAAATTGTTAGAGCTTTTCACGCAAGTGAAATTATTGCTAACATTTGGCAGCCGTTTCTTTATCCATTTTAATGCAAGACGATACACTTTTTTCCTGTAAAAATTGTTTAAATTTTAACTTCACCGTCCAAAAATGTTATAATCTTGGACGTTTTAAAAATTCCTCCTTTTGTTTATAAACCAATAATTTCGTTCAATAAAAATTACTGATATTTGATGCACAAAATGTAAATAATGTGAAGCACTCTAACCTCCTTAATTTTGCGCAAAAATTGACGAAACAACAATTTCATATATTCATTAATTTCAATATAAATTCATTTGGAGCGCGAAGCAAATAAATGTTTTCCTCTAATCGTGACACACAATAAACAATAATAAAAATTATTATAATTATAATGACGTTGTTAAGTATATGTATTCGTTGGTGAGCACATCGCGTTGGTGGACTTTGTAAAATGTTTGCAAAAACGACGGCTCCTTTACACCGGAAAATACGTTGTAGTCTCGGTTGACGACAAAATTTATGATCCTCGTAGACAAAAGGAAATAACTCAAAGAAGTGAGTAAACATTTTATACTTGACGTCCAATATATTTTAGTGTATGTTAGCAAAAAAATCTAATTTTTCATTTAGACTACATCGATCCATATCTTCCCGACAAAAATATGTCTGAGGACATTAAATTTGGCTTTCGCTCTGTTTTAAAATTAACACCGACCCACATAAAAAATCCAAACTTTGAGTAAGTGTCATTAGTATTATTATTATTATAAGTGATTTATTGATTTACTATTATTATTTAATTATGCAGAGGCATATAATTTTTTTAAAATTTTTATAGAGCACTTTCCGAGCGTATAAAACAATATTCGGTGAGGTGGCCATTTTGTGTACCTTATCACAGTGAAATATTCAAGACATTAGCGGTGAGTTATGAGATGATTTAGTCATGAGTTATAATTACATTATAACGTGTGCCTAATGGCTTAATATTAATTATAATACATTTAGGTACCAATACAAGCTGCTCATCTGTATGACGCTGTAATGATTTACGCCAGAGCCGCGACTGAACTCTTGGCAGCTGGTGAAGATCCTAGAAATGGTTCGGCGATACAGAGTCGAATTAGAAGCCGCAGTTACCATTCGATTCAGGGACACGACGTAAGTACTGTTCTTTGGAAAAATACTTATGTTAAATATACGAGTCATACCAAATGGGCCACCCAAATTTAGCATGATTGCAAAAGCAGTTCATAATTTTTTCAAAAGTTCTTCAGAGTATCAGGAACATCCATAAATTATTTCAGAGTTTTAGCACCGATGGTTTGCTCAAAATTTAATAACGATTTTTTTTCATTCATTTTTTTTCAATTCGCTATGTATTCAATATTACCGATTGTTCAAAAAAGTCGTTCTTGTATAAAATTTAAATTATCGAATGCACTTTCAAATGAAACTAACAGCGTATGCGCGCTTTGCCCACTAACCATCAAACCTCAGTATTAAAATTTTTATTAGCGTACTGTGACTTTTACAGATTATCGTGGATGAAAAAAACTTGCATTTTCGATATAAGAACTCCTGCCATTTTATTAGTTTCGTGAATTGCTATTAGAAGTGGTGCATGGATAGAAATTATACTACCATTACAATATCATTTAAAATGAAATTAGGTTGGATTAATTCTGTAACCCGAGTGGAAATTCAGCTACGGGAAATATCAGGCCCTAGCGTGGTAGCCGGATTTAAATCTAAGGCCCCTGCGTGGCGACCTTATACGGGCCTCGCAGGAAAGTAACGCAGCGCATGATCAGGGCCAGATTAAGTTTTCCAGATAAGGACCGGATAGAGGCTGCCCTACTAAGCTCCTATTTATAAAAACGGCAAATAAATTACAATAGTATATTACGCCACTAGGGAGGGAAAGTAGACTATGTCCAACCGCGTGCAAGATTAACGCAGTTGGGGATAGTCTACTTTCACTCCCCAGTGGAGTATACTATTTTTCACCATATCTGCAGCGGAAAGTTCGAATTACGTAAAGCCCGTAGGGCGGGAAGTCGAACTTTCCGCGCAGGTATGGTGAAAAATAATTATCTGCGTTCATCGAATTCGATTTATTTTGCACTTTCTATTGGATATTCGAGCTTATTTAGGGCAGCCCTTTTTTCCCGCACGTTTTTATTCAACACAGTGTCGATTCTACACATTGGTTTCTGCACTAAGTATATCCTGCACACGACGTTTTCTATACATTTTTTAACATCACGCGAGCTTTACAATACATTTCGGTTCTACGCATTTCGATTCTACACATTTATTCCTATACAATCCGTTCGGACACACTCAGTTTACCGTGCAAAGCAATCCACCACATTCTCAAAACAGCACAGCCGTTTCTTCACAAATCTGATTGTACACGCTGTTATTCCCTCACATTTTCATACTTCACGCGCTCTTTACATGACAATTTGATACTACACAGTTCGATACTACACATTGATTTCGACACAAACATTATTAACCACGTGGCAATTACTGCACAATTTTAATATACATTATAGCTAAACGAGACTTTTATTTCCAACAGGAATTTATCCCACACATCCCGTTCGACACTCATACATTGGTGCACACGCTCTTTACTGCACATATCGCGTCGCCACGCGGGCGTTGCTACGCGTTTTTATTCTTCACAAACTATCCGGCACAATTTTTTCCTGCACATTTCGATACTACACATTTGTATGTCGGGATCTACTCATGAGAATATCTCCCGTCGGTAAGGTAGAACTCGGAGCATTTTACTCCGGCGACATAGGTTCTCATTGTCGTGACAACACATGTGCTGTCGTCATTCGTTGTATATATACCTACGAGATTAAGTTCGTAGGCATTCGTTGTATATATTCCTACGAGATTAAGTTCGTAGGAATTAATTGTATATATACCTACGAGATTAAGTTCATAGGTATATTTACAACGAATGACGACAGCACATGTTGATGTCACGGCAATGAGAACTTCTGTCGCCGGAGTAAAATGCTCCGAGTTCTACCTTACCGACGGGAGATATTCTCATGAGTAGATCCCGACATACAAATGTGTAGTATCGAAATGTGTAGGAAAAAATTGTGCCGGATAGTTTGTGAAGAATAAAAACGCGTGGCAACGACGGCGTGGCGACGCGATATGTGCAGTAAAGAGCGTGTGCAGAAATGTATGCGTGTGGAACGGGATGTGTAGGATAAACTCTTGTTGGAAATAAAAGTCTCGTTTAGGTATGATGTATATTAAAATTGTGCAGTAATTGCCGTGTGGTTAATAATGTTTGTGTCGAAATCAATGTGTAGTATCGAACTGTGTAGTATCAAATTGTCATGTAAAGAGCGCGTGAAGTATGAAAATGTGAGGGAATAACAGCGTGTACAATCAGATTTGTGCAGAAACGGCTGTGCTGTTTTGAGAATGTGGTGGATTGCTTTGCGCGGTAAACTGAGTGTGTTCGAACGAATTGTATAGGAATAAATGTGTAGAATCGAAATGCGTAGAACCGAAATGTATCGTAAAACTTGCGTGATGTTAAAAAATGTATAGAAAACGTCGTGTGCAGGATATACCGAGGGGCCATTCACTCTCTGTTGAGGTGCACCAGTGATTTCAATGACTGCCCGATTTCATGTGATTTCTTGTGTGATTTCAGTGATTTCTTGTGTGATTTCAGTGATTTCAATTATTTCGTGATTTCATAGAATTCATATTTTTTCGAGTGATTTCGCATGATTTCAAATGATTCGAATCATGATTTCAAAAAGTAGAAATCAGTACGAAATCGCTTCTTGGTTGAGAAAAATCGAGGGAATTATTGATGTAGGGAGGTACTCGGTACGGCGATTAAAAAAACACTCAGCTTACAATACGTTTTTTATTTTATTAAAAACTACCTCGTCAAGGGTCATACCCTTGTCCGTAACGTTCGGCGGAGAAATCGTCACATAGTATTGACTAATACTAAAATATCCGTGTACATCCATTGGTACGGATATTAAATCTTTTGTCTTTGGTACTAATTCGTACCAATGGCACAATACACCGATCTCTTTGGAATTTCCGCTTACGCACGCATACTCGCTCGAATATTCTCGACTTCTAACGGAAGTCTCCCTTACATACGCAAAACTTAAAACTAAACCAACAAAACACTTCGAGCTATTATATTTTTTAAAAAGGCACCAATCGCCAATATGTATATCTTCACACTTTTTCATATAACTAGGATATCCTGGGCTTCTTGACTCCGATACGCTCGTATTTGTGCGTCTCGTAATTTCTGAATCTTTTACCCTTTGTAATCTGTCGCTACTTAATTGGCACGAATCCTGATTTAGCAGCCAACAAATCGATGATTTCCTCACGACAAACTCATTATCGAACCGATCTTTTACTATGACAAACGGACTGTTCGTGGGCAAAGTTACTTTACATTTGTCGTAAGTTCTTAAGTCAAGAGCACCTTGAACAGCAGACAAAGTAGTCAAATCCTGCATTAAATCGCTTTGACAATCTGCGCTGCAATCATCGACCAACGAGTTTGGGTCAACGTTTGAAGGTACCTCTTCGAGATCGCTGTCTATGTCTCTCGGATGATCAATAATTTCCGATCTTTTCAGAACAAACTTATCGCATTCCGATATATCGACACGCATACCTAAAGATTTCACCTTTTCGTGAGCTGCTTGCTTTGCTTCCTCGATTACGGCAGATATATCGTTAATACTCGGAAATGAACAATCTGCTTGAATAGACAGATTCGGGCGTTTCGCTCGCGGGTACGCAAACTGATTCGTGTCTTTATTTAAATGACCAGAGGAAATATCGTCTTGTAATTGAATTCGCTTAACCCTGTGCATGGTTTCGAGCAGACTAGAATTCACGATTGTCGAGTAAGTTGTGGTCATTGATCTTAGTAACCGAAAAAAACTTTCACACGGTTGACTACTGAACAGCCATGGCAAAAACATACTCGAAGAATCACTCGAAGTTAATGACAGTTTTTTCAGCCTGAAAATAGTCGCTAGTAGGCCATGAGCATTAAGTTCCATGCATACATACGTATTTAACGTCAAGAAATTATCGGAAACTGAATACTCACGGATACTTGAAAGCCACGCGCGCCAGAGATGTAATACGAAGACACAGTACCATACGTTATAGATTCGTTCTAAGGCCCCTATATTTTTGTTCAGAAATGCCCTTATGAAAAGATGAATGATTTGTAAGTATAGTATAGTCGCTTGACTACCAGGAACGTGTTGTTCTAATAGGGCCGTTACTTTTGGGTCACTAATTTTCTCAACAGACTGGTAGTTCATCTTATCTTTCGTGGATAAATCTTTAACATTTAAACAGTGCTTATCCTTCGACACGCTTTTGGTAAGAATCTGCAGATGACTGGCTGAGACTACAAAATCTCCCATCGGAAGCACTGTGGAGTGTTTTAATAGCCGCGCGCGAAGTTTTGCCCCGATGTGGACGGTATCTTGTATCGGGATTGTTGCTGGTTCGAATTCGGTGTGAAAATACGGAGCCCGAAATTCTTTTTCGGCGGGATCAATATACAAATCATTTTCCATCCCTAGCCGAAACTCCTCTCGCATTGCCTTCAACAATCGCGGATCTCCATCCGAAGATACTCCGAGTACATGTATTCCCTCATTTCGTAAGCATCCGATTATGTACTTCCAACGTTTCAGAACGTCATTAGCGTAAAATTTGTTATCAGTGCCGAATAAACATAGACAAAACGAGGGAGCATTCTCGACTAATGGCTGCGCAATAAAAACATATGCCAAACTCGCTACGACCCCGGATTGAAAACTTTCTTCTATTTTGGCAGCTGACGTGGCAGGATAAGAAACGGCCGTGGGCATTCCGTTATTATTCAATGGTAACACGAAACCAACTAGTTGATTCGAGCGAACATCGTACTGAATTTTACCAGTTATTCGCGTCGCGTCTTCGCTAAGCCATATTGTCAACGGTAAGTTTCGTGTTGTTAGGAATTCTTTCAAGTCTTTGGCTCTACATACTCCTTCTTGTATATCACAGACAGAGGTCCCTATAGTACGGCTTATTGTACTTAACGAAGGAATTGGCAAATTGGCATACAAAGTTTCATAAAGCATTTTACCGCCTATAGTAAATAAATATGTGCCGAAAAGCTTCAAAGTCTCATCGTATCTGTTACCACATTTTTTCTTATCACAGTTTTTGAACGAAGTCTTGAAGAGTTTGGTCAGGAAGTTCGTTTGTGATGATACTACATGTTCCGCAGAACTCGCGGCACAACTCGTAGGTTGGACACTGTCGTCGATAGGACGTGGACGTTCCATAAAACATTTCAGCGTAGTGCGCAAATTTTCATTTTCTTTTAGAAGTATTTGCATCTTATCCAAAATAGGGAAGAATTCAGTAATGCGCTGTTGATGTGACCCAACCGACAAATACATTTTTCTCGTTCGTTTCGCGGCTCTTGTATTCGAATGGAAAGGTTTTTGTTCCCGAACATTTCTCAGATAGTCTGTGTCGAGATCGCCTGTTCGGCTGCTATCCCGACTTACCATTCCCCCCAATTTTCACCAAGAAGCAGATTCAGCGAGCTCCCGATAGCTGAGGTTGGACCCTCGGACTCGGATGTGTTTCCTACAGTTGAATCCATACTCACAATCGCGGACGCAACTGACGGTGACGGTTCGGAAGTCATCGAATCTTCGATGACCCTGTTAACGTTCAAGCTCGAAAGCTCCGTTGTCTGCCCACCTAAAAAAGAATGTCAGAACATTTCATAATTATATCGCGAGTTACATCGAACTTTGATTTGACACGGGAGATAAATAATTAATGTACCTGATATTGGACACGAAAAATCATGCGTTGGGAAACTTGAGCCGTTGTTGTGCGTTGAATTCAGTGCTGGATCGTGAGAGTCCGGGGGAGAATGACTCGAAGATTGTCCTTCAGAAGTCGAAGTCGTAATAATCTCGGGAGCCTGCCATTTTTCAGAAATGTCCGAGGAACTCTCGTCGCAGACGTCTGAGTGGTCGATCTGTGCCGACTTCGCTGAAGTCTGGAGTACTTGCAGGATTGACGTCTTTTTTCGCTGGGGCCCTTTTGTTTTAGTCTGGGTACCGGCTCTTCCGGTCAAATGAGTGTGCAGATGCCTCCTATAATTCGATAGCACCCATCTCGCAGAACGTTCCCCTATTCGACCGCACTTTGTGATCGTGACAGAGTTTGAGCAAGCCACGCATTTTATTTTCGCACTATATGTGTACGCTTGCGGCAAATCGTCGTCCTGATACAGCTCGGTCACTGATACCTGGACATCGAGGTTTAGCGCGGAAAATATCCTTCCGTCGTTGTTCTCGTGGTTCTCCTTCAGTACAAGCGCCTTCACCAGTTTCGTCACGTGTTTGCGTTCCTCTTCAATGTTGACATTATTTTCCGCCCGATTTCCTCGGTCAACATTTTGCGAAGGATCCGATGAATCAGATTCGTTTCCAGTCACAAGCGAAGACGTAGGAACTTTTTTTTTTAAGGCATCCCGTGTTTCTCCTGAGGACTTTGGGAAATTCCAGAAGTCATGAGGCTTGCTGCGCACAAAATTCGCGAGTTCTTCGATCACGTGCTTATCTCCGGCCGTAAATCTGAACTTTTCAGGACATCTGTAGAAGTGTCCGTAAAAATCGCGCAGGTCATCTTCCGGCTCTAAGAGATCTTTCATAATTTCTCGCGAAAAAATTTCCAGTTCGTCAATCGTATCAGCGGTTATGCGGCGAAATGCCAACGGACTATCGTAGGTATTGAACCGAAGAATATTTTTCAAGTGTAGAGGGATTTTCGTAGCTGACGCAGTCTGAAGCAGATCCCAAAAGTGATCTGTCAAGAAATCATTCTGCAACGAATGTGTTCCTTTTTTTTCTTCGTTCCCTTCCATTGCGGCTTTGCGGACCGACGTGAGAATCCGTCAAAAGATATCTGCATCCAAAAATATTGCGTAAGAAATGGCTCGCTTCACGGTTAAAATCGAGCAAAAGAAAAGCCATACATCGCACCATACATTGTATCCATGTCACACGTTAAGCGGCACGGCCTATACAATCAAATTCTGTAACATTGTTCATTTTACTTACCAGTATATATATATATATATTAATTAAAACGAGTATCAATAATGCTGACTGCACCGAGGACTGCACTACGCGAGCTTCGGCGTTCGACTGAATTATTGTGAACCACCACTCTCGAGACCACTCTACACTCAACGCGAGACTCAACGCGTTGCGACGCGTTGCGATGCGTTGCCTTGCGCGCGCTGCCTGTCGAGTCGTTGCGAGCAAGAGACGAAGAGGCGCGGCGGAGTCGCAGCGGCGCGAAGGTAGCGTGTCGACGGCACCCATGAAAAAAATATTTTCCGCGCTTCCGATAGTTCAAAAACCGTTATTCTTGTGATTTCGATTTCATGAATTCATGTGATTTCGATTTCGTGATTTCAATGCGATTTCAATGTGATTTCCATGTGATTTCAATGGGATTTCAAGAAAAATCGAAATCGAGGATTGCAGTAGATTTCAAGTGATTTCCAGCGATTTCGAGCGATTTCGAGCGATTTCAGTCTTGATTTCGAACGGCGTGCACCGGTGATTTCAGTAGTGAATGGCCCCTCGGGATATACTTAGTGCAGAAACCAATGTGTAGAATCGACACTGTGTTGAATAAAAACGTGCGGGAAAAAAGGGCTGCCTTATTTAGTTTTCAGTACATATTAATTGCTAAAAAAAATACATGTAAATTTATTTGCCGTTGGTGGGAATCGAACCTTGATCCTCTGGGTGACAGTTCTGCGCCTTAGCCCACTCGGCCATTGACATCTTAGAAAGTTTATATATTTATTGTCTATTTGAAGTATATTTAAAATGAAAACACGTCAAGACTGTACATCCATTTATTGTGACTACGACCTAAATATTCAAAATTCAAACATGATGGGGCGGCCACCCATCCAGGTACTGACGTTTGACGGTCAGTACCTCGATAGATTTCAAAGTAATTCTAGCGGTACAGTCCCGTAAAACGTGAGTTTCAGCGAAAATTTCGAATAATTCTCGATAGGATAAAGATGTGAAAAAATCCAGCACACGCAAGATGCTGAAAAGATTGATTTTGCATAACAATAATTTTTGAATGTTTTTAACGAATGCCGTATCTAGCCCTTACACGAACCTGATAATGTAAATTTACGGCATATTTAAAAAAAACTATGCCATACGAAGACTGTATGCGGATCTGACCAGGGAAAGTAAAGGTAAATTGGACAAAATCTTTGTCCAAATACCAAAGGAAGACCTTATGCGAAACGGATAAGGTCGATGAATGGCATATATGAGGTTACCGTATGTAAAGCCTGACATGGGCCTGATCCGGTGGAAAGACGGCATTTTTAAGGTAGAATGCCATATCTCGGCCTTACATGGACCTGATCAGGTGAACTTACGACGACCTCTAAATAAGGTTACCACATCTAGCCTGACATCAGCCTGATCCGGGCGGAAAGACGGCATTATTAAGTACGAATGCCATATCTCAGCCTTACATGAACCTGAGCAGGTGAATTTACGGCGGCCCCAAATAAGGTTACCGTACCTAAAACTGATCTGGATCTCGTGTGACAGCAGGCATGCCTGATGAAATTTCTACTCGGGAATCAGATACGGAAAAAAGTCACTTTTTCCAAAATCATCGTAAAAAGGCATGTAACCGGTACTTTCTGAAGTACAATATGCGACTTGAGAATGATAGTGAAGGCCAAAATTTGATATCTTGAAGAAAAAAAAATGTAGGTTCTATAGGTTGGATTTTCCAACCAAAAGTCGGATCTGTGAACTCTGAAATCAGAACCGACCAAAAGTGACTTTTTCAAAAATCATCGTAAAAAGGCATGTAACCAGTACTTTCTGGGGTACAATATGCGACTTCAGAACGATAGTGAAGGCCCAAATTTGATATCTTGAAGAAAAAAAAATGTAGGTTCTTTAGGTTGGATTTTCCGACCAAAAGTCGGATCTGTGAACTCTGAAATCAGAACCCACCAAAAGTGACTTTTTCAAAAATCATCGTAAAAAGGGCATATAATCGGTACTTTCTGAAGAACAATGTGCGACTTGAGATCGATAGTGAAGGCCAAAATTTGATATTTGGAAGAACAAAAAAATTAGGTTCTTTAGGTTACATTTTGCGACCAAAGGTCGGATCTGTGAAGAACCGACCAAAAGAGAACGATAGTGAAGGCTAAAATTCGGTATCTTGAAGAAAAAAAAATGTAGGTTCTTTAGGTTGGATATTCCGACCGGAAATCGGATCTGTGAATTCTGAAATCAGAAACGGAATAAAATCCCAATTTAAAAAATCACTAGCAGCGAATATTTTACATATTGTCGTGGATGAAATAACTTGCATTTTCGATATAAGAACTCGTGCCATTTTATTAGTTTCGTGAATTTTTATTAGAAGTTGTGCACGGCTAGAAATTATACAATCTCGCGGGGTGTCAACTTTGGATCTGTCAAAATGAATACCATGCCTGAAGCTGTTGGTCGACGAGTATCAACTTCACGCTGGTACGACAGCCATTTACGGAACAAATAAAATGCCAAAAATACTTATATCGATAATGCGAGATATTTTACCCACTGATTTTTTGAAGAGTGAAATTTTCCACGCACGCGGGGCGTGCGTAAAACCGCGTTTCTCGCACCGAGTGAAATAAAATATATGCTGTGTTGTGTTTTCACAGAATATTGCAGAAACGCTTCTAATGTTTCATGGCCAATAACAACAATTATTGCAAAACGAAATTTCGCTGCAAAATTATTTTTTACCAATTTTCTATCGCAATATTTTATCACAAATTGACAATTTTATTTATGTGAGAGATTTTTTTTTTAATTCCAAAAATTGTATTATTCAACAGGTATTCATTGATGAAAACGGTGATGCGGAGGGTAACTTCACCGTGGTTACGCTGCTCGAGGATTTTGCCTCCGAAGGTCCTGTCAAACAATCTATGCAACCAGTCGGATATTTTCACTACAACGAAAATGGCTCGGGTGGCATACCCATCTTTAAATACACCAACTCCGTACGAGGTATGGCATTCCTATGACGATCACATTTCCCAGATAGACATTTGGTGGCAATTGAACAGCATAACCGCGTCACATAACGGATGCTATGTCGGAATTAACGTAGCGATGTACTTACGTCTGAATTGAGCTATTATGTGACGGCATACCGTGCCATCTTTTCATGACATCAAGGCAAAGCCATATTTGTGGTACTTAAATATTATGGCGTGGTGCACTACCCGACTAGAAATTCAGTTATGGGGAATATCAGGGCCGGATCTGGTAACCGGATTCTAAATCCAAGGCCCCTGTCTGGCTACCTTATACGGCCCTAATTGGAAATGTAACGCTTTGGCACATCCGGGCCAGGTCAATTTTTAGCACACAAGGACCTGATAAAAATAACCATTTAAGGGCCTGATAAAGAATGCAAACTAAGGGCCTGATACATATAATCATTGATATAAATACATATACTTATCTTTATATTAAATTAAAAAATTAATTATTAATTTTAGGGCATTATGCCACAATATCAACAATAATATTCTATTAATATTACAAAAAAAAAAAAAAAACAATTCGTCTTCAGATACGGTTTTTCGTAACTTCATTCGAGAAGTGATGGACGCGGGATTTGAACCTAAGACCTACGGGACCTACCTATTTACCTAACTACCTAACCGAGCACGCTAACTACTAGACCAAACCGACTATGTGGATATCTCGTACAGTATTTCCATAATAGATCAATTTACTATTTATTTAAAATAATAGTTCAGTTTTTAATGTAGCTAATTACGAATTTGAACTTAAAATTTGTAAATTCAAAATGACGGGTTTAAAATGAAAAACATATTGAATGCGATATTTTGATTTTATAAATGATATTTTTAATTCCACCAATATTTCGATCGGGTCTACCTTATCTATGCCAGATCTGGGCCTGAATATGGAATACCTTATCAGGTCTATCTTAATTTTTCCCGATCTGGCCCTGAATAAGATACACCTTATCAGGTCTACCTTAATATTTCTCGATCTGGCCCTGAATAAGATACACCTTATCAGGTCAACCTTCCCCTTGCCAGATCCGGTCCTATTAAGGTACATCTTATCAGGTCTACCTTATCTATGCCAGATCTGGACCTGAATATCTAATACCTTATCAGGTCAACTTTCCCTATGCCAGATCCGGTCCTAATACGGTACACCTTATCAGGGCAACCTTTCCTATGCCAGATCCGGTCCTAATAAGGTACACCTTATCAGGTCAAACTTATCCATGCCAGATCAGGCCCATATGTGACGGCAGGGCTGCCCTACCATCTTTCTAGTCGGGTAGTGGCACTACAATGTCGCCATGCTTCAAGTGCAGATCATGTCCCTATGGTGCCATAATTGCTCCATGTCGTATCACTGAGCGTCTGAGGTGTGAACGTCATTCTGTTACTATGGTGCCATTTTTGCAGAATATGTGGGATGGTAATTGCACCACGGTGACAGCATAATGGTGGCACACCATGCTGTGCTAAAAGTCATTATCGATCTTTTTTGACTGTCAGTTAGGAATCGTAAGCGTTTTATTTCTTTGTATCTGTTACTTGCATTATGATTTAGTTTCTTTTTTTGTCTAACATTTCAAAGCGCGAGTCAAAAGTGTAAGACAGAACAGAATCTTTTATCTTCTCCGATATTGAAGGGTTGGTACGCCCGAGAGGTTTGACACATTCGAACAGTAGACCCTTCGTGTGTAGTCGAACTCAGGCAGCTTTGCATTTTTATATACGTTGAAGCTTCAAAACACTTGCGAGAAACGCGTCGTCCGTTCGCCATCTAGTGGTATCATACGAAACACTGGTGCCTAATTCTCCTCTAGATGGCGAACGGACGGAGCGTTTCTCGCAAGTGTTTTGAAGCCTGAGTATATATAAGAATGCAAAGTTTTCCTGTGTTCGACTACACACGAGGGGTCTACTCTTTGAATGTGTCAAACCTCTTGGGTTTATCAACCCTTTAATATTGAAGAAGATAAAAGAATCTGTTCTGTTTTATTCTTTTGACTCGGAATTTAAAATGTTAGACAAGAAAAAAACTAAAAATGTCTAGCTGACAATATAAAAATATCCATAACGATTTTTAGCACAGCATAGCGTGCCACCATTATGCTGCCACCGTGCTGCATTTATCATTTTAAAAATTGTGTAAAAATGACACTATAGTAACAGAATGACGTTCACACCACGACATGGACCAATTATGGCACCATGGAGACATGATCTGAGTTTTTCGCCACAGAAAATTTTTCGCTTACACTGAGGTTTGAACCTACGACCTACCTACCTAAGTATCTAACCACGCACGCACGCTACCGACTACGCTATCAACGACTTAGTAATTTTGGATATCTAAATGACATAAGAGTTGTACAACTATTATTCTCTCAAGCATACTCATAATTGACATAACAAAATATTCAATTGATTGCAATCAGAGCGCAAAGTGGGTTGGAAATATTTTCAAGTGAACATAATTTTTGGATGAACGGAATCTTTTTGAAAATCTCGAGTAACTTATCAGAAGTCGATGCTAAGTGGTAAGTGTTAGCGATCTAGTGCGGGTTTTTTTCGTTGTTAAAAAAGGTGTGATAAATTTCAAATCAGTCACTAAAATTCCAAAAATTCATATTGATTTTCATGTACTAATTTAGTAATGATTGATTTAGTACCCATGTATTGTAATTTTATATTACCGGTTTGGTAAAATCCATACACGCATACTAAATTTACTATGCAACTATATTAATATTTATTTCCTATAGCGAGTTTTGTAAATTTCTCACACTTTTGTGTAGCAAAAATGCAAAAATTTTTCATAAAGTAATATACCCACATAGACAAAATTGCAAATACTTTATTTGGTATTTTTCAATATCAGTAACTGTAATTTGAGTAACTTTGATCTTACATTTAATGAAATAATGTATATTATGAAAATGCATATTGATTTTCATATACTAATTTAGTAAATGATGATTTAATAATCATGTGTTGTAATTTCCAATCACCGGATTATCAAAATTCATATATCTGTATTAAATTTACTATGCAAACATATAAATTCTGATTTCCTATACCAAGTTTTACAAAATTAATACAAGTTTGTATAGAAAAAACGCCAACATTTTTTACAGTGTATATTACACCGTTAAAAATATTTTGAAAATTAATATATGTATTGGAAGTTCTTTTGCTGATACGGTATATTAAATTTCATTTAATTTCAATTTTTATGAAGTGTTTATAATATAATTATTGGAATTATTAATATAATTATGGACAACAGATATATTGTAAAATTTCAATAATTATATTATGAACACTTCATAAAAATTGAAATTAAATGAAATATAATATAAATGAAATTAAATTTAATATACAGATGTGTTGTAAAATTTACACAATTTTTATGAAGTGTTTAGTATACTGTATATTAATTTTACAACAATTTTTTTCTATATTAATTAATATTTGTATATTCAATTTAATATACGCTTATCCTCAAAAAAAAACTTCCAATACATATATTAATTTTCATACAAAAATTTTTCAAAGTTTAACGTCGTTGAAGAGATCTATTAAAAATGCATAAAAATACGTAATATAGGTATGCACGAAAAATCAAAACAGATTCGAAATGCCTTTAAAAAAATACGTTTCGTGTATTCAAATGACATATTTACTTTGTTTTTAATAATTATATTTAAATCATGAGAACTGCGATTATGTGTTACAATAATTTGGGTGTTTTTTGGCGACATAATGACGGTATAAGTTCGGGTTGTCGTGCGGGGTGACAGGGATCGAGTGGGTAGGTAATGGACCACCCACAGCGGAGCCAATGTGCGATTATCCCGGTGATGTATTGTGCAGCGAGGAGACTGATGATTCTGAGGGTTCCTGGAGAAAGTTTAACGACTGGAACGATTGGAGATTGCAACTTGCTCTGTCAGCGTTCATCGGAATGGTCGCTATATCAGCTATATTTGCCTTCAAGTACGTACAGATAGGACAATCGGACAATATACAATGTAGAATTGTCAATGTCTTTTTTTCCATTGGCCTTTTTTTCCATCGATCTTTTTTTTTCATCGATCTTTTTTTTTCATCGATCTTTTTTTTTCATCGATCTTTTTTTTCCATCGATCTTTTTTTTCATCGATCTTTTTTTTTCATCGATCTTTTTTTTCCATCGATCTTTTTTTTTCATCGATCTTTTTTTTTCATCGATCTTTTTTATTCATCGATCTTTTTTTTTCATCGATCTTTTTTTTCCATCAACCTTTTTCTTCCATCGATTTTTTTTCCATCAGCCTTTTTTCTATCGGTCTTTTTTTCCATCGATCTTTTTTTCCATTGGTCTTTTTTCCATCGGTCTTTTTTCCATAATAGTCTTTCTTCCATTGGTCTTTTTTTCCATCAGCCATTTTTCCCGATTAGTAGTACCGATTAAAAACAACGAAGGGATCTTGTCAAAGATCAAATAATAATTCACCAATTTAATATCACAGGCACTACAGATACGAGCAAAAACTCGCGTGCATTCTCTGGAGGATAGAGCTGAGCAATCTCACGATGTTGCCAGACGAGCCAATGTCAGTTGATCCGCAGTCTAGCAATGGAAAAAATTCCGTAATTATTTAATCCACAAATTTCATTCATTATCGAGAAATTTCATCTTTGACATTTTTCGATTAATGATTAAAAATATAAAAATATATAAATATATTTAAAAATTCGAAATTTTTACAAAAATTCAAAATTTTTACGAAAACTCAAATTTTTACGAAAACTCAATTTTTTACAAAAACTCAAAATTTTTACAAAAATTCAAATTTTTTACAAAAATTCAAAATTTTTACAAAAATTCAAAATTTTTACAAAAATTCAAAATTTTTACAAAAATTCAAAATTTTTACAAAAATTCAAAATTTTTACAAAAATTTTAAAAAATTTACAGAAATTCAAAATTTTTACGAAAATTCAAATTTTTACAAAAATTCAAAAAATTTTACGAAAACTCAAATTTCTACAAATATCCAAAAAAATTTACAAAGAACCAAAATTTTTACAAAAATTGAAAATTTTTACAAAAATTGAAAATTTTTACAAAAATTGAAATTTTTTTACAAAAATTGAAAATTTTTACAAAAATACAAATTTTTACAAAAATACAAATTTTTTACAAAAATTCAAAATTTTTACAAAAATTCAAAATTTTTACAAAAATTCAAAATTTTTACAAAAATTCAAAATTTTTACAAAAATTCAAAATTTTTACAAAAATTCAAAATTTTTACAAAAATTCAAAATTTTTACAAAAATTCAAAATTTTTACAAAAATTCAAAAATTTTACAAAAATTCAAAATTTTTACAAAAATTCAAAATTTTTACAAAAATTCAAAATTTTTACAAAAATTCAAAATTTTTACAAAAATTCAAAATTTTTACAAAAATTCAAAAATTTTACAAAAATTCAAAATTTTTACAAAAATTCAAAATTTTTACAAAAATTCAAAATTTTTACAAAAATTCAAAATTTTTACAAAAATTCAAAATTTTTACAAAAATTCAAAATTTTTACAAAAATTCAAAATTTTTACAAAAATTCAAAATTTTTACAAAAATTCAAAATTTTTACAAAAATTCAAAATTTTTACAAAAATTCAAAATTTTTACAAAAATTCAAAATTTTTACGAAAACTCAAATTTTTACAAAAATTCGTGTGTCGAAAACATTGGTCGTAGCGCCAAACAAAAATATACGTATCTTTTCTTTTTCAAAATACTATTTGATGAAAAAATTGTCAAAATTATTTAAAGGGGTCAGGGTCATGGCATGACAAATTCAGCTGGAATCTTCCATATAATTTAGATAATAGGCTAAATAGTACTGGGCTAATATAACGTGTACTTTAACCGATGTTTTGCAGCGGGCCGAGATATACGGTTGCGCCAGCCGTAGTACATACACGAAAGTAGCACTTTATCGAGAAAATTTAGTCGCGATTAAACCAGTTTACAAAAGAACGATGGATTTAACGAGATCGATCAGAAAAGAATTGAAACAAATTCGCGAGGTAAGACACGAGAATTTGATTACTTTTGTCGGTGCCGTTGTCGAACCCGGTGCTATCTTTATCGTTACGACCTACTGCGCCCGAGGTTCTCTTCAGGATATCTTGAGAAACAGTAATCTTCGTCTGGACACAATGTTCGTGTCGTCCCTCATCGGCGATCTTCTCAGGGTAGGTATTTTTATTTTCTCACTTTTAATTGCATTGACATCTTTTGCTTCCTCATAGAAGAAGCTTTGTTTTCATGAAAAAAAAAATTTCGAGATTTTTATGTCAGGACACTTAGAATTGTCCAAAACGTCCAGAAAAATGATCTAGAAAAAAATGTCCGTATGTATGTATATGTGTTTGTGTGTGTGTGTGTGTATGTATGTGTATGTATACAACTCCGAAAATTCGAACGCCTATAACTCAAGAACGGTTTTGTATATCGCGCTCAAATTTGGCACACTAGTGTAGCAGCAGACCCTCTTCAACTGTACCAATTTTCGACAAAATCAGTGCGAAAATTTCGATTTTATGCCGTTTTGAATTTTTTGAAAAAAGGACGTGGTCGCTCTAACTTTCGTAAAATTTAGTCTATTTTGCTAAATAGTTGGTTATAAGAGTAGGTGCACTCAATGCTGTTTGGTATTGAATTTGGTTCGAATCGGTAAAGTGGTTCAGATTTTGTGGAATTTTTAATTTTTCGAAAAATTGACATTATCGCTCTATTGTAACTTTTGCAAAACTTGAAATAGCGAGCTCAAGTTTTGTATATAAATGAAACAATGTTTAGCCATTGTATACATATAATTTAGTGACAATAGGTATGAAATTTGTGATTTTATGGAATGTTGAATTATTTTTAATAATATACGTTATCACATTTACTTTCGAAAACTTTAAAAAAGGATGCAAAGTAGAACCTTGCACATTCCTTCCTCATTATTTTTCACTTTTTACAAAGCTTCCTCTATGAGGAAGCCAAAATTGAATAACATACTGCTTCCTCATAGAGGGAGCTTTGTAAAAAGCGAAAAATAATGAGGAAGCAATGTGCAAGGTTCTACTTTTTTACATTCTCATCACATAGAAAGTATGTAAGAGAAAAAGTATTGCAAGCCAACATAAACAGGAAGATACTTCATGTTTTCCAAAAGTTAAGGCAATAACGTAAATTTTTCGAAAATTTCAAAACACCATAAAATACCAAAACGTTTTTCTCGTTATAACGAGCCGAATGTCTGCACATGAACGAAATCATATTCAAAATTTAGTGGAGATCGGTAGAAGATTTCGGATAATATAAGAATTTGAATTTTTCGTTATTATTTCTTGACGACTAAATTTCGCTAAACTTCATTTTTTCAAATTTATTTCAAACAATATTATTATTTGAATATATTGCTTCCTCATTATTGTACATATTTTCCCAACCTTTCCTAGATTTAGCGAAAAAGATAAAATTAAGCTTAATCATTTAAATTTTACTTACGCAACTGAAAAGTTTTTTTTTTTCATTCTCCTCTAAAATCCATAAAATCTCTCATCATTATCATTTTTATAATTTCCCAGTCATAAAAAAACGATTGATGGACATGTAAAATCTGCCATTTTTTTACGACTAAATTTCGGAAAATTTCACTTTTTCCAATTTATTTCAAACAATATCATTATATGAATATATTGCTTCGTCATTATTATACATATTTTCCCAACCTTTCCTAGATTTAGCGAAAAAGATAAAATTAAACTTAATCATTTAAATTTTACTTACGCAACTGAAAAGTTTTTTTTCATTCTCCTCTAAAATCCATAAAATCTCTCAACATCATAATTTTTATAATTTATCATAATTTCCCAGCCATAAATAAAATGTTTGATGGAAATGTAAAATGTGCCAGACTTTTTTTCCGTGATTTAAAATCGTGTTACTGGATTTTCGTTTAGGGCATGATATATCTTCACGACAGCGAAATAGGCTCTCATGGCAATTTGAGGAGCAGCAATTGCCTCGTCGATAGTCGATGGATCCTCCAAGTTTCAGACTTTGGACTAAACGAGTTCAAGGCTGGTCAGGAAGAGCCAAATCGACGAGTCAAACAACAGAGTAAAATGCTTTACACGGCACCGGAATTGCTAAGAAATCCTCCAGCTTATGAAAAAGGATCTCAAAAGGGTGATGTCTACAGGCAAGTTTTATTAGTTTCTTATTACAAAATCATAATTATTCCGCACTCTTGAAAAATTGTACCCAAAAATAAAAATTTATTCATGCAATAACATCGATCAAATAAAATAGTACAAATTTTATTTAAAATGTTGTGAAAATTGCACTAATAAAAATTTAAACAAAAATTTCCTATATTTTTAAACCACTTTGAGAAATATGCAAGCATCACTGTATATATATATATTTTTTTTTTTTACTAAAACAAATCTTTATAAGGAAGCAACTAAAAATATACAATGTTATAAAAAAATATGAAATTAATAAGTCATAAATATGGGATAAATATTATTATTATAAACTACCATAAATAAATGAATTTTAAACTGTGATCAAATAGTCAAGTATAAGTTTTATTTTAAATGGTGTGAAAATTGAAGTAATAAAAATTTTAACAAAAAAAACTATATGATTGCCTTTTCTGTATTTTTAAACCACTTTTAGCAATATGCAAGCATCAATTTTTTTTTTTACTAAAACAAATTTTTATAAGGATGCAACTAAAAATATACAATTACATACAAATATATAGAATAAATACAATGATATAGAAATGTACGAAATTAATGAGTCATAAATATGGAAAAATATACTGACCAAAAAATCTGAAGTCATGAATATGGGACAAATCTTATTATTATAAACTATAATAAATCAATGAGTTATAAACTGTAATCAAATAGATAAATATAAGTTTTATTTTAAATGTTGCGAAAATTGCACTAATACCAATTTAAACGAAAAAACTATATGATTGCTTTTTCTATATTTTTAAACCACTTTGAGCAATATGCAAGCATCAATTTTTTTTTTTTACTAAAACAAATTTTTATAAAGATGCAACTAAAAATATACAATTACATACAAATATA
This sequence comes from Ephialtes manifestator, assembly GCA_963970395.1. Lineage (NCBI taxonomy): Eukaryota > Metazoa > Arthropoda > Insecta > Hymenoptera > Ichneumonidae > Ephialtes > Ephialtes manifestator. The sequence continues at coordinate 36,624,947 of OZ019969.1, read as the reverse complement.
TAAAATAAATGCAATGATATAGAAAAGTACGAAATTAATGAGTCATAAATATGGAAAAATATACTGACTAAAAAATCTGAAGTCATGAATATGGGAGAAATCTTATTATTATAAATTGCATTAATAACAATTTACACGAAAAAACTATATGATTGCTTTTTCTATATTTTTAAACCACTTTGAGCAAAATGCAAGCATCAATTTTTTTTTTTTTTACTACAATAAATTTTTATAAGGATGCAACTACAAATATACAATTACATACAAATATATAAAATAAATACAATGATATAGAAAAGTACGAAATTAATGAGTCATAAATATGGAAAAATATACTGAGCAAAAAACCTGAAGTCATGAATATAGGACAAATCTTATTATTATAAACTATCATAAATAGATAAGTATAAGTTTTTTTTAATGTTGCAAAAATTGCATGAATAACAATTTAAACGAAAAAAACTATATGATTGCTTTTTCTATATTTTTAAACCACTTTGAGCAATATGCAAGCATCATTTTATTTATTTTTTTGCTGAAAAAAATGTTTATAAGGATGCAGCTAAAATTAGAAAGTTACATACAAATATATAAAATAAATACAATGATATAGAAAAGTATGAAATTAATGAGTCATAAATATGGAAAAATATACTGAACAAGAAACCTGAAGTCATGAATAAGGGAAAAATATTATTATTATTATTATAAACAATGGCTGAATAATAATTTTCTAAATTATAAATAGCCTCGGTCTCGTGCTTTACGAAACAATGACACGTCGTGATCCTTGGAAGGACATTCTTATGAGCTCGGACGACATTATCCAGGGAATCAAACAGGGGCAACAATTGAGGCCCGATTTAGGGAGACTGAAGGGTATTTCGGGCTACGTGAGAAAATGTATCGCTTCTTGCTGGCAGGAAGAACCCGACAGACGTCCAGACATGAAACTCGTTTCTGTGATATTGAAACCAATGCAATCGGGACTGTAAGTTATTACCCTTTTTATTTATTAACTCTTACAACTAGACAAATTTTCGTCACGTAGTAATCTTCCAATTTTTTGTTTAAAAGAAGAAGTGTAAAATTTGAAAAAATAAATTTAATTCAATTAAATTGTAAAATTACAATTAATTTATTATTTAATAAACATAATAAAATAAACGACAGCTGAGAATTTAATTATTGCTTTTTGCTTCCTCGTAGAGGAAGCTTTGTTTTCGTGAAAAATATTTTTTTCGATTTTTATGTCAGGACACTCAGAATGATCCAAAACGTCGAGAAAAGTGGTTTATAAAAAAATGTCCGTTTGTATGTCGGTGTGTATGTGTGTGGCTTGCAAAATTCAAACCGATGTATCTCGAAAACGGCGTTAACAATCAAGCTGAAATTTGGCACGGTGGTAAAGGAACAATGCCCCTTCCGATGTATAAATTTTCGAAAAAATTGAAACAAAAATTCAGATTTTATAAGCCTTTCAATTTTTCGAAAAAGTCTGTATGTTCTCTAGCTTCCGCAATTTTTCAGCTAATGAGCTAAATAGTTCTGGACAAATAGAGAAATGAAAAATGAAGATCGTTATTGAATTTGAGCAAAATCCATAAAGCGGTTTAGATTTTATAAAATTCCGAAATTTTGAAAAAAAATTGTTTTCGTTCTTATTCGAGTTAAGTTCGACCAAACCTGCTCTAATCTTTTGTAAGGTAAAATTAACATCCAGTTGTAGTAGATATCGAATTTGGTGAAAATTGGTAAAGTAGTTTAGATTTTATAAGACATTGCATTTTTCAAAAAATCTCTCTATGTTCTCTAGCTGCCACAATTTTTTAGATAATGAGCTTAAACAGTTTTTGATGAATAAAGCGATGAAAAATGACGATCTGTATTGAATTTAAACGAAATCCATAAAGCAGTTTAGATTTTATAAAATTTCGAGTTTTCGAAAAAATTTTGTTTTCGTTCTTATTCAAGTTAAGTTCGACCAAACCTGCTCTAATCTTTTGCAAGACAAAATTAACATCCAGTTGTAGCAGATATCGAATTTGGTGAAAATTGGTAAAGTAGTTTAGATTTTATAAGACATTGAATTTTTCAAAAAATCTCTCTATGTTCTCTAGCTGCCACAATTTTTTAGATAATGAGCTTAAACAGTTTTTGATGAATAAAGCAATGAAAAATTACGATCTGTATTGAATTTAAACGAAATCCATAAAGCAGTTTAGATTTTATAAAATTTCGATTTTTTGAAAAAATTTTGTTTTCGTTCTTATTCAAGTTAAGTTCGACCAAACCTGCTCTAACCTTTTGCAAGATAAAATTAACATCCAGTTGTAGTAGATATCGAATTTGGTGAAGATTGGTAAAGTAGTTTAGATTTTATAAGACATTGAATTTTTCAAAAAATCTCTATGTTCTCTAGCTGCCACAATTTTTTAGATAATGAGCTTAAACAGTTTTTGATGAATAAAGCAATGAAAAATGACGATCTGTATTGAATTTAAACGAAATCCATAAAGCAGTTTAGATTTTATAAAATTTCGAGTTTTCGAAAAAATTTTGTTTTCGTTCTTATTAAAGCTAAGTTCGACCAAACCTGCTCTAATCTTTTGCAAGATAAAATTAACATCCAGTTGTAGTAGATATCGAATTTGGTGAAGATTGGTAAAGTAGTTCAGATTTTATAAGACATTGAATTTTTCAAAAAATCTCTCTATGTTCTCTAGCTGCCACAATTTTTTAGATAATGAGCTTAAACAGTTTTTGATGAATAAAGCAATGAAAAATAACGATCGGTATTGAATTTAAACGAAATCCATAAAGCAGTTTAGATTTTATAAAATTTCGAGTTTTCGAAAAAAATTTGTTTTTGTTCTTATTCAAATTAAGTTCAGCCAAACCTGCTCTAATCTTTTGCAAGATAAAATTAACATCCAGTTGTAGTAGATATCGAATTTGGTGAAGATTGGTAAAGTAGTTTAGATTTTATAAGACATTGAATTTTTCAAAAAATCTCTGTATTTTCTCCAGCTGCCATAAATTTTTAGATAATGAGCTTCAACAGTTTTTGACGAATAAAACATTGAAAAATGACGATCGGTATTGAATTTAAACGAAATCCATAAGGCGGTTTAGATTTTATAGAATTTTGAATTTTTTCAAATTTTTGTTTTCGTTCTGTTTTTAATTTGTATTTAAAATAAAGATGCAAAGTGGAACTTTGCAAATTGCTTCGTCGAAAATTGTCATCTTTCGCAAAGCTTCTTCTAGGAGGAAGCCAAAAATAAAATAAAGAAACTTCTTCACAGAGGCGGCGTTGCGAAAGATGAAAATTAATGAGGAAGCATTGTGCAAAGTTCTACTTTTATCCTCTTTTTTTTCGTCTAGAAAATCCAACATATTCGATAACATGTTGGCGATGATGCAAAAATATACATGCAACCTCGAGGAACTTGTTCAGGAGCGAACGAACGAGCTAATGGAGGAAAAGGAAAAAACCGATGCGCTTCTTGATCGTATGTTTCCAAGGTTTGCGTCAATTTGTTGCTCTGGTCACGCTCGTTATTAACAACTATGTTAAATATAAATAAATATAATTGAATAAATAATAGTATAAATAAATATAAATTAAAATAATTGAATAACTAACAGTATAAATGAATATAAATTAAAATAATTGAATAACTAATAGTAATAATAAATATAAATAATTCTTTTTAGATCAGTCGCGGAATCGTTGAAAAAAGGAGCTCCAGTAGAAGCTGAGAGTTTCGATTTAGTGACAATTCTCTTCAGTGACATCGTCGGTTTTACCGAAATTGCGGCAAACTGCACGCCATTTCAAGTTGTTACACTACTCAACGAACTATACACATATTATGACTATATTATATCGCACTACGACGTTTATAAGGTGTGACATTAATTTAACATAAATCTATTTCGATTACGTAGAAAAATATCATGAAAAAAACTAAAATATCCATTTTCAATCAAATTTTATGATAATAAAAAAGAACAAAAAAAAGGTAAAATAATATATATATAGGTAATATATATATAATAATATATATGGGGCATTCCATGCCGATTCGACCTGGGTCGGACCCTGGACCTCTCGGATTTGGTCGAAAATTTTTTATATGATTGGACCAACTCCAAAAAGTACTGGAAAATTTTTTCAGATTTTTTTCATTTATTTATTTTTTTTACGATTTTTTAAAGCATATCGTTAGCCCAAATTTAAAAATCTGAAAAAATTCTCAAAAATTCTGCATGAAATAACAAAATTTTTGAGCCTACAGCCAAAGTGGGCCGGGTTTTGCTTCTATTTTTTTTTCTATAAAAAACTATTAAAAAATTTAGAAACGAAAGAGGAAAAGTTATCAAATTTTTCTAAACTGCGAGTTGCACAAAATTACGAAAAAAAACATTCCTCGTGGAGTACAGGGTTCAGTCAGATAACAAAATTAGATTTGTTGTGCGGTAGAATCTAATTTGATTTTATCGTTTGTTCATCTCAGCTGCACTCGGTGATCTTGAATTTTTTTTGTATTCGAAGATGCGATCGCTTTTTAAATTATCATCATTGACATCTGATATTATCAATGGAATCCTTTGATTAGCGCGGCTTGTCAATTCTGATTCATGAGTATTTTTTTGGAAATAGGAAAAACTATTCGATAAGAATGTTATATAATTCGAGAAATTGCTGTATTACAAATAATAAAAAAACATGAAAACTGAAATTTTCACAGCACTTCCTCTTTTTTTTCCATAAACATTCTTCCGCAAAAAATTATATCGCTATTATTTGGCTTCCTCAGAGAGAAACTCTGTTTTGTGATTCCGGCCTGATTTAACAGTGAACATATTTTCTATGAATCGCATTTTTTTTTACGAAAAGAAAGCACTTGCAGAAGAAAGCAATATTTTAGAAAAATTTGATAACTTTTCCTCTTTCGTTTCTTAATTTTTTAATAGTTTTTTGTAAAAAAAAAAATAGAAGCAAAATCCGGCCCACTTTGGCTTTACGCTCAAAAATTTTGTTATTTCATGCAGAATTTTTGAGAATTTTTTCAGATTTTTAAATTTGGGCTAACGATATATTACCTTTAAAAAATCGTTAAAAAAAATAAATAAATGAAAAAAATGTGAAAAAATTTTCCAGTACTTTTTGGAGTTGCTCCAATCATATAAAAATTTTCGACCAAATCCGAGAGGTCGAGAGTCCGACCCAGGTCGAATCGGTATGGAATGCCCCATATATAGGTAAATAAAATAATCTAGAAATATACTATTTCGAAAATAATCGTCAATTTTCCCAACATCCGATTAAAAAACTAGGTTTTGTTGCAGCTATTTAAAAATTCATACCCTATTTTATAATTACTCAAGATTATTATTAATATTATTAAGTATATTATTGATATTAATTATTATTATTAATAAGTAAGTAATTTTTTTAAATTACTGAATGTTGATTTGTACTGGGAAGAAATATTAAAGGTTCACGAAAAAAAACATTCTCGTTGATTCAAAAACAATTTGCATTTAACATTGAAATAATAAAATATCGTTTTGTCTATTTTAGAATTATTGCTTGAATCTCATATGAAATTTTGTAAGAATTGTAAGTAAAATTAAGTTGACGACGTTTGGTTTTGGCAACCCGCAAGCAATAGTGTTTTTTTCTTTTCTTTTTAGTGTACGAGTGGGGGACGCGTTTATCCTATCACCTATATTTTTCTAGGTGGAGACTATCGGGGACGCGTACATGGTCGTTTCCGGGCTTCCGATAAAGAACGGCGACAGGCACGCCGGTGAAATCGCGTCCATGGCTCTGCACCTGCTGAAGCGAATTCGAAGGTTCGAGCTACCCCACAAACCCGGTGAAGGTCTACAGATTCGCGTTGGAATTCATTCCGGTCAGTGTCCACGTTAACCGGAATGTTAAAATACACTATATCCAACTATTATACTCAAGTCAAAAATCAACAATCAAAAAGCACCACTATGTAGATCATATAAAAAAAAAAACAACAGCAAAGCGTGTTGATTTTTTTCATTGACATTCCATTAAAAAAACATGTGAATTCGCTTTTTCTATTTCGTTCATCCGTTATTTCGTCATTATTAGAGCGTTTTCAAAAGTAAATGTGATAACGTATATTATTAAAAATAATTCAACATTCCATAAAATCACAAATTTCATACCGTTTGTCACTAAATTATACACATATAATGGCTGAATATTGGTTCATTTATATACAAAATTTGCGCTCGCTATTTCAAGTTTTGCAAAAGTTACAATAGAGCGATAATGTCAATTTTTTTTAAAATTCAAAATTCCATAAAATCTGAACCACTTTACCGATTCGAGCCAAATTCAATACCAAACAGCATTGAGTGCACCTACTCTTATAACCAACTATTTAGCAAAATAGACTAAATTTTACGAAAGTTAGAGCGACCACGTCCTTTTTTCAAAAAATTCAAAACGGCATAAAATCGAAATTTTCGCACAGATTTTGTCGAAAATTGGTACAGTTTAAGAGGGTCTGCTGCTACACTAGTGTGCCAAATTTGAGCGCGATATACAAAACCGTTCTTGAGTTATCGGCGTTCGAATTTTCGGAGTTGTATACATACACACACACACACACACACATACATACGGACATTTTTTCTACATCACTTTTCTGGACGTTTTGGACAATTATAAGTGTCCTGACATAAAAATCTCGATTTTTTTTTTCATGTAAACAAAGCTTCATCTATGAGGAAGCAAAAGTAGAACTTTGCAAATTGCTTCCTCATTATTATTGGACTTTTACAAATCTACCTCTATGAGAAAGCATGCTAATCTATTTTGGCTTCCTCATAGAGGAAGCTTTGTAAAAATCCAATAATAATGAGGAAGCAATTTGCAAAGTTCTACTTTGCAGCCTTGTTTAAAAAAATTTTTAATGGCATTGGTTTTGAACCCCTTGACAGATTCTCGCCAGATTCGAACTGATGCTTAGTTTACCCACACTCTACTTGTGGACCAAATTTGAGCCCGATATCTTAAAAATTGCGGAAGTTAGAGCACGACTAAAAAATTCAAAATGCCATAAATTTTAAACCCCTTAACGGATTGACGTCAAATTCAATCCCAAACTTCATTTAATAACAGTCCACTTGTAGACCAAATTTGAGCCCGATATCTTAAAAATTGCGAAAGTTAGAGCACGAACAAAAGATTTCAAAAAATTAAAAAATGCCGTAAATTGTGAACCCCTTAACGGATTGACACCAAATTTAATCCCAAACACTATTTGATAACAATCCACTTCTGGTCCAATTTTGAGCCGGATATCATAAAAATTGCGGGAGTTAGAGCCCGAGCTGACATTCTCCAAAAAATTCAAAATGCCATAAATTGTGAACTCCTTAACGGATTGACACCAAATTTAATCCCAAACACTATTTGATAACAGTCCACTTCTGGTCCAAGTTTGAGCCGGATATCGTAAAAATTGCGGGAGTTAGAGCCCGAGCTGACATTCTCCAAAAAATTCAAAATGCCATAAATTTTGAACACCTTGATGGATTAACTCCAAATTTAATCCCATACCTTGTTTAATGACAGTTTACTCCCGGTTCAAATTTGGGCCCGATATCTTAAAAATTGAGACAGCTATCGTGCTAACAAAAAATTGTGCACATACGCACACACACACACACACACACATACAGACATTTTTTCTAAACCACTTTTCTCGACCTTTTAGACCATTCTAAGTGTCCTGACATGAAAATCTCGAAAAAAACATTTTTCACGAACACAAAGCTTCCTCTACGAGGAAGCAAAAGATCAACATGTCTGTCATTATTTGTTGTTATTTATATGATTTATTTATTTTATAGATACCAGTAAAACAACGAATAATATAATGTCCAAAAAATGATGGTGGTGAAAGTAGAACCTTGCACATTGCTTCCTCATTATTTTTCGCTTTTTAAAAAGCTATGAGGAAGCTAAAATTGATTAACCCTTTGTGTCACAGTCACTCAATAACCCACCTGTTTTCGCTCAGATTTAAATATTTTAAACCAATTTTTGACAATAGTTAATGAGTTTTTTTTTCATTTCGGAAACGAAAAATGTATGCCTCAAAGGGTTAGCATACTTCCTCATAGAAGTAGCTTCACTGTTAGAAATTTTTGTATGAAAATTAATATAAAGTATTGGAAATTTTTTGCGGATATGTGTATATTTAATTTTATCTACAAATATTAATTAATATACAAAAAATGTTGTAAAATTAATACACAGTATCCCTAGTGGATTCTGCCACCGCAAAAACCACCTCAGTGTTTTCTGCACTTTTCCGCACAGTAATTCATCGCAAAACCACTGAGCGTTTTTTTTTTAACATTGGTAGTTTTGCTGTTTCGATCACCGCAAAATCACCGATGTCAATTTTGAAAATTTTCGAAATTTCGTAATATTTTGTAAATTGTGTAAACAATGGTAAAAATCACGGACCGAATCATGGCTTAAAACACGGCAGATTTCACGTTGCCATTTAGTAGATGTCCTTAAAACTTCGGTCAGTGAAAATTGATAAATTACTCAGGGAAAAATCAGGGAATTTTTTTCCGGAAAAAAAACGGCTACCATGATATATTAATGTTCAAAATATTTTTAACGGTATTTGGAAAAAGTGACAAATTAAGAAGCAATGTACAACGTTCCTTAGTTTAATATTTCCGTAGGTCAATGCGTTGCTGGTGTAGTAGGCCTCAAAATGCCACGTTATTGCCTATTCGGCGATACCGTTAATACAGCCTCAAGGATGGAATCAACAGGTGCGCCTCTAAAAATTCACATGTCCGAGGATACCTGGAGGTTGCTCCAAAAACTTGGGGGATACGAGGCCGAGGAACGTGGCATTATCAAAGTCAAGGTAATTATTATTATCTTTTAATGAAGACATTCAAACTTCCTTTAGTATTTTTCATATCAAAATCTAATAATTTTATACAAATTTTCATTCAGTATCTTTTATTATGCATCATTGATCTTGCTAAAAATATATTCTGCATGTGAGACATTTGGATTCCCTACCAATGACGATACCTTTCATTTTTTCGCAAAAACAACTGTCAAAATAACCAAAAAAATAACGCTGAGTAGAAGTTGTTTTTTGCACGGAAAAAACTTTCGGTAATTGTCAAAATGACTTTCGAAACAACCAAACAAAAATAAATCTGAAAGTTGTTTTTCCGTCGCCGGAACCAAAGAATCACCGTCAAAACAACCTTCCTGCTAACTCCGGGAAAGTTATTTTGACTCGGTGGTCACTGTCAAAACAACCTATGTAAATGTCGAAGAAAAAAATTGTTTTTGCGCTTAATTTAACGGGTTACCTTGCTCTTTTAATTGTACATTATTTGTATGGATTATTAATTTTCGACCCGGGTGCATTTTTATGTAGTTTTAGACACAATTACACAATTGTAAAAACTTATAACATGATTAGACTTTTTTTGTATTACAAATAGACAATCGAAACATGTATTCCTAAAGATGTGAATAGCCGAGTGGTCTAAGGCGTATGGCAACAATCACAAGATCTCAGGTTCGAATCCTACCAGTGACAAAAAATTTACATTCTTTGTTCATGTTCAAACACGTATCAAATTGTTGAACAAAGTCGAATATGCAGTAAAAGAGCAAAATAACCGGTTAAATTAAAGACAATTTTTTTTTGTTTTTTCAAAATCTTCATTGGTTATTTTTACGGTGACCATCAGGTCGAAACAATTTTCCCGGAGTTAGCGGGAAGGTTGTTTTGACGGTCATTCGACGGTCTCGAGCAACCCGAAAAGCAACCTTCCCGATGTCTACGCGAAGGTTGTTTTGACGGTCACTCATTGGTTCCAACGACGGAAAAACAACTTTCAGATTTTTTCGTATGGTTGTTTCGAAAGTCATTTTGACCATTACCGAAAGTTTGTTCTGTGCAGAAAACAACTTCTACCACCGTTATTTTTTCGGTCACTTTGACAGTGGTCGTGATTGCTAGGGTTGCACTTGACACTGCTAAAAAAAGCTATAGAAAAATCATTTTATTACGTAAAGTGATTTTTCATTTACTTCCATTTTCTCTGTCTCTATTATCGATATGCAATTTTTTTCAACTTTACAGTAATTGTCCTATAAGTTTGTCTAATACCTCGTGCATTCGTTTATGTATTTGCTTTTAAAAAATAAGGAATTACAGTCCAAAATAACTCAATAGAAATTTAATTTAAGGTAGTTCTGTCGTGAAAGCAATCCAAACTCATATGCATGAATTTTTGACATGTTGTAATTTAGCTATTCAATTTTACTTCCACAAAATCTTGAAGGCTATTACCGAGTATTTGAATGAATAATAAAAATTTGAAAATCGATCTTTTTACACGGCGCTCACGGCAGGGCTGGAAAAATTGATCTTTAAAACGAAAATTAACATACTTAGATCAAAGATAGAGAAAAAATAAAAAGTACTACGGATTCGCAAATCATTCAAGTATTGATGCATCATGAAAAAAGGTGAAGTCTCCGGAATAATGGTTAATTGAACCAAGGTCAAAGTGCATGATACCGGGCCAAATGACGTTTCCTAACCTAATTATCGTGAAAATGAAGTCAAATCCGCACTAAACATATCAACTACCCGCGTAGAAAAAAAGAATCTTGTGAAGAATCTTTTAAAGAATCTTGTGAAGAATCTTTTAAAGAATCTTGTGAAGAATCTTTTAAAGAATCTTGTGAAGAATCTTTTAAAGAATCTTGTGAAGAATCTTTTAAAGAATCTTGTGAAGAATCTTTTAAAGAATCTTGTCAAGAATCTTGTGAAGAATCTTTTAAAGAATCTTGAAAAGAATCACGTATAAGATCCGGAGCAAGATTCTTTCTATCCGAAAGCGTTCTGAGAATCTTACAAAGAATCTTCGAAACAATCTTGAAAAGCGTCTTTAAGGTAGTTATAACGCGAAGGCAAACACGTTAGATACATCCGAATTCTTTATATCTTGTAGTCTGAGTATTCATCTTTTATTTGTGAGGAATTACGAGATACGTTACCGGATATCTAATTAAGTAAATAACTTTTTAAAACATAGTTTTATACATGGCGTTATATGGAGAAATATAAAAAATTGACTTTTGAACAGAGAAAAAAGCATCTCAGAAATGAAATATAAAACATCTAAACAGCTCTACGTTTTCGTTAGATCTTAAAGTAACCGATGCGACCATAAAAAGTAGTAGTCACCGGACATTTCAGCGAGTTATTGTAAGTTAATTGCAAGAAATTGCGTTGTGCAAAAACAATCTCTACCAGCTGTTCAAGATGGCGCCGAAGTTTGGCAACGTTGCACATCAGCTATATACGCGTCAGTTACCATCGATCGGTATATACTCGTAGTGTTCTGCAATGAAAATGGATGAAAATGATCGCTCGCATCCTAAATTCGACGTAATTAACTGAAATCGAACTTTTTAACCTATCGATACTCTTGAATTTTTCATTTGTTGATCAAATTTGATTTGCGTCGATTTTTCACTGTATCTGCCTTTTTTGTTGCTTGAATGTTGTCGAACCACGTTTTTCTTTTACGCCTAATGAATTGGCCGTTTTTTTCCGCGATCCGCTCTAACGTCGTGTCTTTCTTTTGGAGAATTCGACATGACAGAGCAGATTCGGCAAACAAACTTCGCAAACCTAACCTCGTTTCATGTCAGTAACGTACGATGCCGGTCGAACAATCGGTCGATATTGCGGTGTTGCCACGATGTGTCGTGTGCTTACAGAGCCAATGGCGGACGAGTCAAGACATAAGTCAAATTAGTTTTAATAACATTATTAAATTAATTACGCACGTGAAAATAATTTCGTAATATGATTGAATGAAACTTTTATATTTTAGAATTTAATTGTGGAATATGCAGAAAGAATGAATAATTTTATTCTTCGATGACGATAGTTGCTAGTATCTATGACTCCGGCGTACTGACATAGCTACCTTAAGAAAATCGTGAAAAGATTCCGTCCATTAAACAGAAAAATCGTTGAAAGAATTTTAATGATATTCTTCAGAGGAATCGAGCAAACCCTGTTGTTGCTTTCCCTTGGTGTCGAGACAGTATATTTCGGTACGTCAACGAAGGGTAAACCCCTCGTGTGTAGTCGAACTCAGAAAAGCTTTCCAGTCTTATATATACGCTGAGGCCTCAAACCACTTGCGAGAAACGCTCCGTCCGTTCGCCACCTAGTGACATCATACGAAACACTGGTGGTCAATACTCCGCTAGATGGCGAGCGGTCGAAGCGTTTCTCGCGAGTGACTTGAAGCCTGAACGTATATAAGACTGCAAAGCTGTCCTGAGTTCGACTATACACGAGGGGTTTACCCTTCGTTGACGTATCGAAATGTACTGTCTCGACACCAAGGGAAAGCAACAACAGGTTTCGCTCGATTCCTCTAAAAATTTTCATTATTAGATTCTTTCAATGATTTTTCTGTTTAATGGACGGAATCTTTTCAGGATTCTCTTAAGGACGATCGGTGACGACTGTCAAAGTCAAATCAGAGATAAATTTTTGTAATCGATTCTTTAAAGTTTAATGCAATAAATAATAACTGTGGAGTGTGATTTGTATTGAAGCATGTAGACTTAATCCAGAGAAAGATTAATAGTGACGGATTTGCATAAATATTAAATGATTAACGTTTCTTTTCAATGGGATACATTTTCGTTCAGTTTTTTTCAAGTATAATCTGTAATTCTTGGCCGATTTGAATGAGTGACAGCTCATTCTCTATCTTAAAAGATACTCTACGAATTGACCGCCTAGATATTTCATTGTGTTAAATGTTTAATAATTCTAGCCTGTTGTTTAACAGAGATTAAAATACTTTCTTAAACAACAGGCTATAATTACAAAACGATGAACACTATGAAATATCTAGGAGGTCAATTCGTAGAGTATCTTTTAAGAAAAACAATGACATATCGTTCATAAAAATCGGCAAAGAATTAAAGATAATACTTGGAAAAAGCTGAACGAAAATATATCACACTGAAAAGAAACGTTAATTAGTTAATCTTTATGCAAATCCGTGACTATTAATCTTTCTCTGGATTAAGTTTACATGCTTCAATACAAATCACCCTCCACTGCTATTATTTAATGCATTAAACTTTAAAGAATCGAAAAAGCGAAAATTTATCTCTGATTTGACTTTGGGAGTCGCCACCGATCTTCCTTAAAAACGCTTTTCAAGATTCTTTCGAAGATTCTTTGAAAGATTCTCAGAACGCTTTCGGATAGAAAGAATCTTGAAAAGAATCCTGGAAAGAATCTTGCTCCGGATCCTATACGTGATTCTTTGCAAGATTCCTTTAAAGATTCTTTCAAGACTTTTTTTAAGATTCTTCACAAGATTCTTTTTTTCTACGCGGGTATTTACAAATAATCGTTTTAATTTGATTACGACAATTTCGAAGAATTTTCGATTATTTTTTATATTATTATTGAGGCAGTCAAAGTGATGCGTATGATTATTTTTTAATGTCATATAGACTCTAAGATTCATGACTCCGGCGTACCGAGAGAACTGCCTTAAATGAGGAATTTTTGATCACTAAACTTTTCGTATTCGCAGCGTTTAGTGATAAAATCTTCTGTCACGGAACAATTTGTATGCAATATTAAAACCTCTTAAATCAGTTAAGTTGACGGAATTTTTTCCTCGAATATCTCAGCAAATAATAGATTATATGCTCCAAAATTTCGAAGGATTTTCGATTATTTTTTATATTATTAATGAGGCAGTCAAAGTGATGCGTATGATTATTTTTTAATGTCATATAGACTCTAAGATTCATGACTCCGGCGTACCGAGAGAACTGCCTTAAATGAGGAATTTTTAATCACTAAACTTTTCGTATTCGCAGCGTTTAGTGATAAAATCTTCTTTCACGGAACAATTTGTATGCAATATTAAAACCTCTTATATCAGTTAAGTTGACGGAATTTTTTCCTCGAATATCTCAGCAAATAATAGATTATGTGCTCCAAAATGTACAAAGGTTTTCCATTAAATCAACCTTAAAGTTCATATTTGAAAGTGATGTTTATCTCAGCCGTTTGAATAATTCATGGAATTTTCGTCTTGCAGGGCAAAGGAGAGATGAAGACGTATTGGTTGGTAGGCCAAGATCCACTGAGACGTCAGAATCGTATATACGACTCAGCGATGCCTCTCCATCACTCGCACTTTGGTTCATCGTACTCGTTGTCGGTAGATTTGCCGGAAAATCCTCCAGACTCAGCCCTGGAGCATAATTTTCACGAGCTTCTCGGTGGCAAACGAAATTCTTGATTTTACCTTGTAAAAATCATCATTTATTTGTCGTTTTACTAAATAAATCAATATTTATCAAATGTTTTGATTAAGTGTTTGCCATGTAAATGATAATGACTGATTATTAAGCCTATTCAATATTACACTGCAAACATTTTTTGTAATTTTACATTAATGTAAATTTTATTTATCAGCTGATATAAACTTCATACACTAGTGTAATAAAATTATAAATTTTTATATCATCTTTTCCAAGTTTCATGAATAGAAAGTACTGTAATTTTATATGTCACTTGCATATCAAAATTAATATACCAGTTCCTGTAAAAAAAAAAAAGCTTCTTTTACCCATTATTATTATTATTATTATTATTATTATTATTATTATTTCAATTTATTGAAAAAGAGTAGTTCTAAATAATTCATAATTGTTAAAAAAATATGAAAATTTCTATTTTCGGGTAATGATTAATGATTAATGATCTTATAGAAAAAGTATTTTAAATACATCTTCATTGAATGAATGTCCATCCCTGATCAAATGGCGTATCCACGTCTATCCACACTGTAAAAAAAATCTACTTGAAATTTAATATATAAATACTGGAAGTTTTTATGCATAAATGTTTCACTAAATTTAATATACAAGTGCGATGTAAAATTGATGTATGGTATAGTAATTACAATAATTTACTTTAATTTTACTGCAAAAGTACATTAATTTTATATCACAAATGGACATTCAATTTAAGGAGGCATCTGCGGGTCATGGTAGTCAACCAACGCACTATTAGGAATTTTCATATAAATGACAAAAAAATTGAAATTTGTAGTGCATATTGCTCTACATTTCCCCTTCAGTCACTGTGTAGGGTGTTAAGGCGAAATGTAATTTCCTTCTATTTTATTTTTACGAATTACGAAATGCAAAGTCACTCATATGACTATTGTGCCAACCTTATTTTGAGCGAAATAAAGTCGGCTGTTCGCGTGTCGGGACGTCCCGCAGGGCTCGTGGCAACGTCGCACATATGTTGAGGTTGGTATCGCTGAGTGTACTTTCAGCGCGTGTTTAAATCTCAAAAATTTATAACTACTTATTGACTACAAAGCAGTCATATAATTACAATCGAGCGTTGATCAGCTTGAGTTGAGTCTCAAAAAATGCAAATTTCCGGGATTCCGGAGTTGTTTTACGTTATATTTGCTAAGAAGAAGCTTTAATCTCACCAAATGCGAAAATTAACTTTTGAAATTCCCGCCGTAGACGAGTCCGTTCGGCTAGTCCGCTATTTCCCCTCAGAATATTCGGCGTTGCCTAATCTCTTCGATTGAGATTGAAAATTTCACAAACGTAATTAGTTGAACACTGTTTTTGACTGTGTTACTGCGGTTATAGACGTTTTTTTAAATTTTTAATGCTTTGTAAGAATTCAGTCTATCATTTGAAATCATTACTTTTAATGCATCTTCTCTATTAGCATATAAAATTCACCGATAAAGTGCGATCTAACTACGACTGCCATTTGAGACCATGTTAAAAAAGGCATATTTCAATTTGGAATATTTTTATTTATAAACGGTCAAATCCTTTCTAATTTTTTGAGACCGTTCAGAATGTTTAAGGAGGGCGACCAGCTGCATGGGAGTCACATGACGGTTCGTTCACTTACGCGATAGAACAGATTGCCACAAATATTTTAGTAACTGCTAAAATCTTGCTACCAATAAAAATGAAATAGCAGATATGTAAATATTTCCTATTTGGACTATTTATGAAAGATAAATGATTTCAAGTTGCTGATTTGATTCGGTTGTCGAGTCCTTTCGGTGTGAGCTTTCGCACCATCGTGGGTGCGTTCCGAATGACGAGGTGTTTCGTTGATCGATGCGCATGCGCAATAATCTCCGTCAAGATTTACGGTGACGTTTAAGAATTATAGTAAAAGTTGAAGATAGGGGAAACAGTTTGTTCGTTTCTATTAATTCCAAAGTATCGGAATTTCGATTTCTCACGGATTAGCCATTTATAAAGTATTAACATTTTTTATCCCCACCTTACGATCGGACAACAACTTTTTGCCGTACCTCGCGAGTAGGGTGAATAGTTGTCGTCCGATCAGGAGACGAGGATAATATATGAATTCTTTACAAATAGGCAAATCCATGAGAAATCTAATTATTCATACTTCAGTACCAGTATAAATAAAACAATTGTTTTTTTATGTTTCCATTTTTATTATACTTTTTAAAGTTCACCGTAAATCTCGGCAAAAACCATTGCGCATGCGCATCGAACAACAAAACACCTCGTCATTCGGAACGCAGCCCGTGTGTGTTAGTGTGACGTTTGGCAACATCGCAAATTTTGTTGCCATTCGTTTGCCGGAGGAGATATAACCTCTTTCAAAGCCGGCTCCGAGATGAACCGGCACAATAGTCGGTTGGAACACGGTCGAACCGCTGGAAGATTCGTTTCGAGGAAGAGAAAAATGTGGTGTGAAAATGTCCTTGCAACAAAAAGAAAAAAACCAAACGACCCAGCTGAGCAAGTTCGTGAAAAATACGAGCATATTTTCACCCTGTACCCGAATAAAAGATAATGTAATTTACCTAAAAAAAAAACCTTTAATTATCAATCATTGTCTTGCTAAGACAACATTACGTGTATATTTTTGTACACCTAACCTCTTTTATGGTTTACCGGCTTACTGATTACGCTAACTAAGTGATTCCAAATTTTTATATGGGATTATTCGTTTATTTTAATGTGATACTTTGAATTATATCGATGTGCGTATGTTGGGCGCCTGCACACATGACTTCCGTATATGCGTGAAAATGCGATGTTGCCAAGTGTAGCCGAGTGTGACAGATCCGCTTGGAACAATGGCCGATTTCAGCTGCTGCTTGCACTTTAACTCAAAATATCTGTCTGCAATGTCCGGCAGGCCCTTTTTTTCATGATCGCGTTAGAATCGTTAGAATTTGATGAACAGATAGCGACTTTGTTATCTGCGTCATCTAACTGCCAAAGGTTTTAATTATCTGATTGAAGTGTCGAGACAGCACTGTTTCCATAAGACCCATGTTAAATGCACGATTTTTGAGTTCAGATTTCATGAAAAAAAGTCCGGTAAGCCATGCTGAGATTTAACAGTAGCAAAGTTCTATGTTTAATTTATCTCATATAAAAAATTTGAGATTTTATCTAACAACAGGTGCAGCTGGTCGCCCTCCTTAAATCTACAATATATATTAATTTTGTAATTTAATCTTCTAAATCGTTATGCGCAGATGCCTCCTTAATCGATGAATTTATGTATAAAAACTTCCAATCCTTTCAAATAGTGCAGGTATTTTGTTATCCAACGATGTTTATAGAAGAGCAAACAAGGTTGTAATTCTGTTGTATCGAGGCGAAGACGGCGTTTATAATTTCACATGTTCTCCAAAGACAGTTGCGCAATGACAGTTCGCGTCCGCAGCCTCGATTAGACGCGCCGGATGCCATGGTCGAGGCTGTTCTCTCAATTGACTTTGTACTCGAGCTCAGGCTCAACGACTCCTGAAAAATAAATGAATTACTAACATTTTTGTAAGATCTTCCCTAAAATTTTTGCTAATTCAAGTAATAAGTACACTTTATTTTGTCTAGATTATTTCATTAATTACGTAGTTTTTGTTTTTAATATTGTTATAGTTTGAAAAAATGCACTTAATATAATTATTTATTTAATCACTTGATTATTTATTTTTCAAATAATAATAATTGTCACCTTCTAATTTTGGGTATAAAACCCAAAAATTAATTCATATAAAATTTATATAAAATAAATTTCTGTTTGACAAGTCTTAAGAATATAAGTATAATTTTTATATGTAGAAATAAAAAAAGGATTTAACAATTTTTAAATTATATTTTGATTTTGCTTATTTGTTAACAAATATATTAAAAATACTTTTTGAGTTAAAAAACTATGACTAATTATTATAAGAGTAATTTTGCATAATCAGTTTTTCAAATATTTGTTATTGTCTTTTGTTAAGTTTTCAAAGTCTTTTAGTTAATAAAGTTTTTTTTATACAAATATTTCCCATTATTTTGTGGTAGCCAGGAAAAAAGATTCAAAGTAGAATCTTGCACATTGCTTCCTCATTATTTTTCGCTTTTTACAAAGCTACCTCTATGAGGAAATACGTAATTCAATTTTGGCTTCCTCATAGAGGAAGCTTTGTAAAAAGCGAAAAATAATGAGGAAGTAATGTGCAAAGTTTTACTTTGCATCCTTGTTGTGTAAATTTTCATCTCGTTTCGTCACGCCATTCGAGAGTTATGAGCAATTCTATTTTGGGACAAGCGATCATTATAAATTTAAAAAAATTAAAATTATATGTGAAGCAATGTGTAAAGTTCTACTTTGCATTCTTATTTCCATTGAGTACAAACTTTTGTCTCGCATTATCAACTTTTGCCGATGCTAGAGCGAAAATCGTTTTTTTTTTGTAAATTTCAAAATGTCGTAAAATCTGAACCACTTTACCGATCATCGTCAAATTTGGTACGTGGCATAGCTGCATGTTCCTTTTCGTCTATAAAAAAACATTTCAGTTAAATTGGTGAAATTCGACGGGATTTATAAAAAAAAAAGATTTTTTTCGAAAAATTCAAACATCTATAAAATCTAAACCGCTTTACCGATTTCGCCCAAATGCAATACCAAACAACATTGAACGTATAGTTATTTATAAACAACTATTTAGCAAAATCGTCTAATTTTTATGAAAGTTAGGGCGACCACGCCCTTTTTTCAAAAAATTAAAAGTACCATAAAATCAAAATGGCTGATTTTTTTTTTCAAAAAACACAACATTCAAAGCGGGGCAACTACTCCACTTGCGTGCCAAATTTGAGCCATATCGCTCGAACGGTTACTGAGTAATAGTTCATCGAATTTTCGGAGAAACCACTTTTCTCGACGTATTGGACAATTCTAAGCATACTGGCATGAAAATCTCGAAAAAAAAGGATGCAAAGTAGACCTTGCACATTGCTTCCTCATTATTTTTCGCTTCTTACAAAGCTACCTCTATGAGGAAGTATGTTATTCAATTTTTGTCTTCCTCATAGAGGGAGCTTTGTAAAACGCGAAAAATAATGATGAAGCAATGTGCAAGGTTCTACTTTGCATCCTTGTTTTAATTAGATAAATATACATGTTGTGGATTCACTTTTTCTATTTCGTTATTGCGTTATTTCGTGATTATTAGAGCGTTTCCGAAGTGAATGTGATAATGTATATTTTTAAAAATAATTCAACATTCCATAAAATCAAAAATTTCATACCGTTCGTCACTAAATTATACATATATAATGGCTGAATATTGTTTCATTTATATACAAAATTTGAGCTCGCTATCTTAAGTTTTGCAAAAGTTACAATAGAGCGATAATGTCAATTTTTTGAAAAATTCAAAACATCATAAAATTTTTACGGCTCAACCGATCTGAACCAAATTCAATAGCGATCACCGGCATATGAAAGCTCAAATTCATACCAATTTTTAGATCAATATCTCGAAAATTGAAAGAGTTATCGCGTAAACAGACATTTTTCAAAAAATTAAAAAACGCGTAATAATTTAACGATGAAGTGGATTTTAACAAAAATTTGTATGAACGATGAGGCTTGATCCCTCTATCTATGGTCCAAATTTCAGCTTGATATCTCAAGGCATTCTCGAGTTATAAAGGTTTACATTTTTCGATTGTGTAACATACACACATACACATACACACACACACACACACACACACACACACACACACACATACAGACATTTTTTCTAAATCACTGTTCTCGATGTTTTGGACCATTCTGAGTGTACTGACATGAAAATCTCGAAAAAAAAAATGTTCACGAAAACAAAGCTTCCTCTATGAGGAAACAAAAAAAAAAAATTTTTATGTGAAGCAATGTGTAAAGTTCTACTTTGCATTCTTATTTCAATTGAGTAGAAACTTTTGTCTCGCATTATCAACTTTTGCCGATGCTAGAGCGAAAATCATTTTTTTTTGTAAATTTCAAAATGTCGTAAAATCTGAACCACTTTACCGATCATCGTCAAATTTGGTACGTGGCATAGCTGCATGTTCCTTTTCGTCTGTAAAATATTTCAGTTAAATTGGTGAAATTCGACGCGATTTATAAAAAAAATGATTTTTTTCGAAAAATTCAAACATCTATAAAATCTAAACCGCTTTACCGATTTCGCCCAAATGCAATACCAAACAACATTGAACGTATATTTATTTATAAACAACTATTTAGCAAAATCGTCTAATTTTTGCGAAAATTAGAGCGACCACGCCGTTTTTTCAAAAAATTAAAGGTACCATAAAATCAAAATGGCTGATTTTTTTTTCTTCAAAAAACTCAACATTCAAAGCGGGGCAACTACTCCACTTGCGTGCCAAATTTGAGCCATATCGCTCGAACGGTTACTGAGTAATAGTTCGTCGAATTTTCGGAGAAACAACTTTTCTCGACGTTTTGGACAATCTCGAAAAAATTTGGAAAATCTCGAAAAAAAAGAATTTCATGGAAACAAAACTTCCTCTATGAGGAAGCAAAATGGGTTCTGCCAATATGATCCAGTTTGACAATCGAGAGATTAAAGAAAATCCATCGCTGTCCTCGAGAAAATGATTGAAAAAAACATTGAGCTACCTGTGACATCGACGTTTCAATTTCGTTCCCGTGACACTCGATAACACGATTAACGCCCGGCCATTGCCACGGGCGATCTATTTATTCTTCGCGCTTCCTCGCATCGCAGCTTTGGAATCCCCAACGCGAGACGCTCCTACACAAGCAATTACACTCCTCGTCCGCTTCCATAATCACTATACGCCTCTCCTGCTGCTACTGATTCCGTCGCCTACAATCCTTCATCCGGGATTCCGCGCTGCCGTGTAACTTGCTGCATAACTGCTAAGGAAAAAAATCTTACCGAGATTTCCGTTGTTCTGTAGCCGCCTGCGGCATTGAAATGTGTTTCCCACTTGCCAAATCATAAATACGAAGCAAAAAAGACAATTTTTTTGCTTCGTATTCAAACGATATTGCAATTCCTCAATTTGTCTAAAAATAACAATTCGTTTTTGTCTAATTTCCGCAATAATTTTACGCGAAAATTTTTTCCCTTCGGAGATCGAATTATTTTTTTAAAATAATTTTATTTGCGACGAATTATATTTTTAAATAATTCTATTTTTGACGAATTAGTTATTTTTTTAATTCAATTTTTGACGAATTATTTTTTTTACTAATTGTATTTTTGACGAAGTATTTTTTCAAATAATTCCATTGTTGACGAATTATTTTTTTAAATGATTCTATTTTTGACGAATTATTTTTTCAAATAATGCTATTTTTGACAAATTATTTTTTTAAATGATTCTATTTTTGACGAAATATTTTTTAAAATAATTCTATTTTTGACGAATTATTTTTTCAAATCGTTCTATTTTTGACGAATTATTTTTTCAAATCGTTCTATTTTTGACGAATTATTTTTTCAAATAGTTCTATTTTTGACGAATTATTTTTTCAAATAATTCTATTTTTGACGAATTATTTTTTCAAATAATTCTATTTTTGACGAATTATTTTTTCAAATAATTACATTGTTGACGAATTATTTTTTTAAATGATTCTATTTTTGACGAATTATTTTTTCAAATAATTCTATTTTTGACGAATTATTTTTTTAAACAATTGTTTTTAAATTTATTTTGTTCATAACACTTTTTTTTTATTATTAAAAAAATTATTATTTATTTTTGAAATATTTAAAATATTTTTCTGAAGAAGGGGTATTGCTTCTGATCTGTAAAAGTTTTGGAATTTTTAATAGATGTTGGTACATAACTGCTAAGGAAAAAAACATCCTAACGAGATTCCCGTTGTTCTGTAACCGCCCGCGGCATTGAAATGTATTTCCCGCCAGCCAAACTAACAGCTGGAATAAAGGATCCGTAACGACTGAGCAAAAAAAATGTAACTTTGCCAAGCCACGCCGCCACAGAACCCGACACAATCGTTTACATAACCAGCCGACACCTGTTGACGTGGGTCGAAAAAAGAAAAGAAAAAAGTACACGAACAAATCCCGGATATCTGCTAATCGAAAGGGGAGAGAGAAGAAAAAAAGTGTACATATAAACACCCCGGCATCTATAAGTCACGTAAATTTTTTACTAGAATATATACATTTCAGCACCGCATGTATTATATACTCCAGATTCCTCATACTTTAAGTTATTTTAGTAAATGAAATTAGTTTTTCACGATCTATCAGTCGGTATTTCAATCACAATATTTTCTATTAATGTTAAATTTTTCAACTGGCCTCCCTCATAATTCGAGGCTAATCTAGGCCTTACGATTATTTGCGAAAAAAAGCTACCGTTAAAAAATGCACCGGAAAAAAGTATCACCGGTAAAAAAACTTCACAAGAAAACAGTATCACCAGTAAAAAATTTACCGTAAAAAAGTATCACCGGTAAAAAATTCACCGGAAACAAGCATCACCAGTAAAAAATGTACCGTAAAAAAGTATCGCCGGTAAAAAATTCACCAGAAAAAAGTATCACCGATTAAAAATTTACCGTAAAAAAGTATCAGCAGTAAAAAATTTACCATAAAAAGGTATCACCGGTAAAAAATGCACCGGAAAAACGTATCCCCAGTAAAAAATTTACCGTAAAAAAAGTATCACCGGTAAAAAATGCACCGGAAAAAAGTATCACCGTTTAAAAATTTACCGTAAAAAAGTATCACCAGTAAGAATTCACCGGCAAAAAATATCACCAGTAAGAAATTACCTGGAAAAAAGTATCACCGGTAAAAAATTCATCGGAAAAAAGTATCACCGGTAAAAAATGCACCTGAAAAAAGTATCACCGATTAAAAATTTACCGTAAAAAAGTATCACCAGTAAAAAATTCACCAGCAAAAAATATCACCAGTAAAAAATTAGCTGGAAAAAAGTATCACCAGTAAAAAATTACCCGAAAAAAGTATCACCGGAAAATAGTATCACAGGCAAAAAATTTACCGCCAAAAAGTATCACCGGTAAAAAATTCACTGGAGAAAAGTATCACAGGCAAAGAATTAACTGTAAAAAAATATCACCAATAAAAAATTCACCAGAAGAAAGTGTCACCGGAAAAAAGTATCACCGGTAAAAAATTTACCGGAAGAAAGTATCACAGGTCAAAACTATCACCATAGAAAAGATGCCCAGAAAAAAAAGCGTCACCTGAAGAAATATCACCATAAAAAAGATGCCCCGAAAAAAAGTGTCACCTGAAAAAATATCACCATAAAAAAATGCCCAGAAAAAGTGTCACCTGAAGAAATATCACCATAAAAAAGATGCCCAGAAAAAAAGTGTCACCTGAAAAAATATCACCATACAAAAGATGCCCCGAAAAACTGTCACCTGAAGAAATATCACCATAAAAAAGATGCCCAGAAAAAAAGTGTTACCAGAAGGAATATCACCATAAAAAGATGCCCAGAAAAAAAGTGTCACCTGAAAAAATATCACCATTAAAAAGACGCCCAGAAAAAAAGTGTCACCTGAAAAAATATCACCATAAAAAAGATGGCCAGAAAAAAGTGTCACCTGAAGAAATATCACCATACAAAAAATGCCCAGAAAAAGTGTCACCTAAAGAAACATCACTAGAAAAAAAAGATGCCCAGAAAAAGTGTCACCTGAAGAAATATCACCATAAAAAAGATGCCCTGAAAAAAACTGTCACCTGAAGAAATATCACCATAAAAAAAAGGCCAGAAAGAAAAGTGTCACCTGATTAAAAATCGGCCAGAAAGAAAAGTGTCACCTGATTAAAAATCGGCCAGAAAAATGTTAACCCAGAATAAAAACATCCGATCCAAGATCCGATGATCTTCATGCTAATTGCCCTTTTTCCGGGTACTCTTTTTATTCTATGTCACCGGTATTTTTCCAGGTCGTACATAGTCGCTGCTGCTTCATAACCTCACGTTGATAGATAACAATTAGCTGAACAACACCGACTTTTTAAAAAATCTCTCGCCAAAGTGTTGGACAATTTCGAATGATCGGCAGCAAAATGACAAAATCTACGCATGCGCGTGACTTGCCAACGACTAAACGACGATAAACCATCATCGTCGTGGTTGTCGTCGTTGCGAGCTCGCTTTAGGTTCGCACGTTTCAAAAGAGGCCCCCACAGATTTGACTGTACTCGTGCGGAGCGGTGCAAACGGCTCGCGTTCCTCTCTCTAATATATCCGCTAACAGTAACTAATGTATATAGGCGCGAAATCCGCGTAACTGCCGCACTCTGCCAACGCTCATACATCGTTGACTCGTTTAATTGCTCAAGAGGCATTTAAGATTCTGTGACTTTGTGTAGTTTCCCACATTTCCGTGATACTAGCGCAACGAGTCACTGACAAACACAGCGCGAGATTTAATCCAGCCTGGAGGATACAAAACAACTGGAATTAATCGCAGTTTTGTCAAATATTTCAATCGCTTCTGATGAGCTGATTGAAAATAATGCTGCGGTTAATGACGTCCAGGCATTGGCATCGTTCCTGAAAAAAAAAATTATATATATATATATATATATATATATATATATTGTTATTTCCAACAGGTATGTAACAATAAATATCCATAATTACTGAAGAACGTGGATTAAATGTTGAATATGTTGTCAAGCTTTTGTTTCTCTATTTGTATCCGTCATTGTCGTCATTGCGATTCTTATTCTCGTGACTGACATCGGCAGTGCAATCGACGATTTTTACTATAATAAATTATTAACAGTTATCATTTTTTAGTGGCATTTTTATTTAAAATTAATAGTATTGGCAATATGGTTGTCGTCTGAAGATTTTACTTTCGTCCCAAAGTACTCGTCATTTTGGAAAATTATTTTTTTCGTTTTTTTAAAACATCAAAAACTACTTTTTGAAACAAATTTAAATTTAAATTTGTGCAAGTCGATTAAAGATCTGGAGTTAATCGAAATTTTGTAAAATATTTCAATGGCCCTGAGCTGATAGAAAACGAAAATTGAAATAAATTGAAAATTGAAATAAAATTGAAAATAGAAATAAAATTGAAAATAGAAATAAAATTGAAAATAGAAATAAAATTGAAAATTGAAATAAAGTTGAAAATTGAAATAAAATTGAAAATTGAAATGAAATTGAAAATTGAAATAAAATTGAAAATTGAAATACAATTGAAAATTGAAATAAAATTGAAAAATGAAATAAAATTGAAAATTGAAATAAAATTGAAAATTGAAATAAAATTGAAAATTTAAATAAAATTGAAAAATTTAAATAAATTGAAAATTGAAATAAAATTAAAAATTTAAATAAAATTGAAAATTAAAATAAAATTGAAAATGTAAATAAATTAGAAATTGAAATAAATTGAATATTGAAATTAAAATAAAATTGAAAATTTCTCCGGTTAATAACGTCCAGACATTTGGCATCGTGACTGAAATAAATATATTGTACCTACAAATGATCATAATTACATAAGAACGTGGATAAAATGTTAAAAATGTGGTCAAGTTTTAAATAAAAATGATTTAAATAAACTTGAAAATTTAAATAAAATTGAAAATTTAAATAAAATTGAAAATTTAAATAAAATTGAAAATTTAAATAAAATTGAAAATTTAAATAAAATTGAAAATTTAAATAAAATTGAAAATTGAAATAAAATTGAAAATTTAAATAAAATTGAAAGTTGAAATGAAATTGAAAATTTAAATAAAATTGAAAATTTAAATAAAATTGAAAATTGAAATAAAATTGAAAATTGAAATAAAATTGAAAATTGAAATAAAATTGAAAATTGAAATAAAATTGAAAATTTAAATAAAATTGAAAATTGAAATAAAATTGAAAATGGAAATAAAATTGAAAATTGAAATAAATTGAAAATTGAAATAAAATAAAAAATTGAAATAAAATTGAAAATTGAAATAAAATTGGAAATTTAAATAAAATTGAAAATTGATATAAAATTGAAAATTGAAATAAAATTGAAAATTTAAATAAAATAGAAAATTTAAATAAAATAGAAAATGTAAATAAATTAGAAATTTAAATAAAATTAAAAATGTAAATAAATTAGAAATTGAAATAAATTGAATATTGAAATTAAAATAAATTGAACATTTCTCCGATTAATGTCGTCGAGGCATTTGGCTGAAATAAATATATTGTACCTACAAATGTTTATAATTACATAAGAACGTGGATAAAATGTTAAAAATGTGGTCAAGTTTTTTTTTCTTCATTTGTACGTCATTGTCGTCGTTGTGATTCTCGTTCTCGTGACGTACACACATCGATAGTGCAATCGACAATTTTTACGAGTGTTACGTGAGCTCCTGAAGGTATCGCGATGTTTAGCTGCGAGTTCAAGTTTGAATAATCATTGCTATTCACTGTATACACTGAAAAATAAATAAATATAAATAAAATAAATTTAGTATTTTGTTTATAAATTCAAACCTATTAAATTAGATATGTTTGTGACAATTAGCTTAAAAGCTTACAATTAATTTGTAATGAATGTGCAAGTGTGAAAAGCAGAGTTGTAAAACCCCATTAATTCATGAGATATAGTTTACAGTACAATTTGTTTTGTAATTATGATTTCATAATAATAATATGTAGGGATTATAAAATAGAGTGTAAACATTTGAACAGCTGAAAAAAAATACTAATTTTCGCTTTAATATTGCAAGAAATAGTGGAAAAAATGAAAGAAATAAGTAATGCATTATTTTTTTAATGCATTGCTTATTTTTTTTCCATTTTTTCAAAAGGATTATCGTGAATTTTTATTGAAAAATAATAATTTTTGCAGACATTCCAAAGTTTAATCATCGTATTACAATCGCTACATGTTATTATTATAAAATCATAATTATAGAGCTGATCGTATCATCATCATTATTTCTATAAGTATTAGGCATTTACAACTCTGGTGAAAAGTGATGTTAAGTAATTCTTAAGTGAAACATAACAATTGTTATGTTATTGTTGTTGGCTTACTTAATTAAAAATCTATTTGTGCTCGTAAATTAATAGAATCTTTACGTTAATTGTGAGAAATTAGTGCGTTAAATTGTGAAAATCACAGTGGAATTTTAAAGCACTGCGAGCCAAGAGTTTGTTCTCCGGAAGTTGGATCTGAGTTGTCATGTAGGAGCAGAAACCGACGCATGCCAGTTATAATTTCGTATACCTACATACCAGTAAATTCACGAGATTATCTCGTCCAACATGTGTTAATTGATAGCTCTGAAAGAAATATTTTTCTATCTTTCAAATCTGGACAAAAATACTTTTTTTCAAAAATCTAAGCAAATTTGTCTAAATATCACGAAAATATAGTAATTTTTTCAGTAATTTGCAAAAAAAAAAAAATGTTTTCTCTTCGATGATCGATTTTTTTAAAAAGCTTAATTCTTTATTATTTGAAAACATCTGATTTTCCCACAAAAAATTAGTTTTTCGATAGTTGAAAAAAACAAAAAGAAAATTTTAATTTTATAACATTACGAGTACTTTGAAATAGGAATAAAATTTTCAGACAGCAGCTGTATTATTAAAAGCAGTGATTTTGAATAACATACCACCAAAAAATAATTAGGTAATGTTTAAAAAGAATATTCGACGGTTTCAGTAAACGCATTTGAAAAAAAAAAATGTTATAGTAATTTTTTAAATGTAATTTTATTACGTTCGTGTTTCAATAATTTACTTTAATGTAAACTTTCAACAATCGCGGTAAAAAAAAATCGTTCACACGCATCACTGCAACGATCCGTATGAAGGCCACAATATTGAACGCAATTATTACGAAATAGCTAAGGTATTGGAATTCGACGATCGCAAGTTACTCAATCGTACAGTTTCAGCGCAGAAATCGACTTGATGACGGGAATTATTAATTCGGCATTGCCACCAGCCATAAAATGACTGGAATTAATTTCAAGAGGCTCGTGAAGAAGAGAATTCCTATAGCGAGGTGGCTACCATATTATAATGCTGCCGATGCTCTGGGAGATCTTGTGGCGGGTCTGACAGTTGGTCTGACTCTGATACCCCAAGTGAGTTTTCCTCTCAGTCATTATAATTTTTGCTTCCTCATAGAGGAAGCTTTGTTTTCATGAAAAATTTTTTTTTTTAAGATTTTTATGTCAGGACACTTAGAATTGTCCAGGACGTCCAGAAAAGTGATCTAGAAAAAATGTTTGTATGTACGTATGTGTGTGTGTGTGTGTATGTATACAACTCTGAAAATTCGAACGCCGATAACTCAAGAACGGTTTTGTATATCGCGCTCAAATTTGGCACACTAGTGTAGCAGCAGACCCTCTTCAACTGTAGCAATTTTCGACAAAATCTGTGCGAAAATTTCGATTTTATGCCGTTTTGAATTTTTTAAAAAAAGGACGTGGTCGCTCTAACTTTCGTAAAATTTAGTCTATTTTGCTAAATAGTTGGTTATAAGAGTAGGTGCACTCAATGCTGTTTGCTATTGAATTTGGCTCGAATAGGTAAAGTGGTTCAGATTTTATGGAAATTTGAATTTTTCAAAAAATTGACATTATTGCTCTA
Source organism: Ephialtes manifestator (assembly GCA_963970395.1). NCBI lineage: Eukaryota > Metazoa > Arthropoda > Insecta > Hymenoptera > Ichneumonidae > Ephialtes > Ephialtes manifestator. The sequence continues at coordinate 36,595,810 of OZ019969.1, read as the reverse complement.
TTGTAACTTTTGCAAAACTTGAAATAGCGAGCTCAAATTTTGTATATAAATGAAACAATATTCAGCCTTTATATATGTATAATTTAGTGACGAACGGTATGAAATTTTTGATTTTATGGAATGTTGCATTATTTTATAAATATCCGTTATCACATTGACTTTCGAAAACGCTCTAATAATAACGAAATAACGGAATAACGAAATAGAAAAGGCGAATTCACAACATGTTTATTTATCTAATTTTAAAAAAGATGCAAAGTAGAACCTTGCACATTGCTTCCTCATTATTTTTCGCTTTTTACAAAGCTTCCTCAATGAGAAAGCCAAAATTGAATAACATACTTTTTTGCTTCCTCAGAGAAGAAGCTTTATAAAAAGTGAAAAATAATGAGGAAGCAATGTGCAAGGTACCAATCCTTCAAAAAATTACGATCCAAATCGTGGAGGTCGAGGGTCAGAACCAGGTCGAATCAGGATGGAATGCCCTATTTTTTCTAAACCACTTTTCTTGCCTTTGTAGATCATTTTAAATGTACTCGCGCGTAGAAAAAAAGAATCTTGTGAAGAATCTTTTAAAGAATCTAAAAAAAAGTCCTGAAAGAATCTTTGAAAGAATCTTTAAAGGGATCTTGAAAAGAATCACGTATAGGATCCGGAGCAAGATTCTTACCAGGATTCTTTTCAAGATTCTTTCTATCCGAAAGCGTTCTGAGAATCTTACAAAGAATCTTCGAAAGAATCTTAAAAAGCGTCTTCAAGAGAATCGTGAAAAGATTCCGTCCATTAAACAGAAAAATCGTTGAAAGAATTTTTATGAAATTCTTCAGAGGAATCGAGCAAATCCTGTTGTGGCTTTCCCTTGGTGTCGAGACAGTATATTTCGGTACGTCAACGAAGGGTAAACCCCTCGTGTGTCGTCGAACTCAGAAAAGCTTTCCAGTCTTATATATACGCTGAGGCTTCAAACCACTTGCGAGAAACGCTCCGTCCGTTCGCCACCTAGTGACATCATACGAAACACTGGTGGACAATACTCCGCTAGATGGCGAGCGGTCGAAGCGTTTCTCGCAAGTGACTTGAAGCCTGAACGTATAGAAGATTGCGAAGCTGTCCTGAGTTCGACTATACACGAGGGGTTTACCCTTCGTTGACGTATCGAAATGTACTGTCTCGACACCAAGGAAAAGCAACAACAGGTTTCGCTCGATTCCTCTGAAAATTTTCATTTTGATTCTTTCAACGATTTTTCTGTTTAATGGACGGAATATTTTCGCGATTCTCTTAAAGACGCTTTTCAAGATTTATTCGAAGATTCTTTGAAAGATTCTCAGAATGCTGTCGGATAGAAAGAATCTTGAAAAGAATCCTGCTTCGGATCCTATACGTGATTCTTTTCAAGATTCCTTTGAAGATTCTTTCAAGACTTTTTTTAAGATTCTTTAAAAGATTCTTCACAAGATTCTTTTTTTCTACGCGGGCTAACATAAAAGAACTTTGCAAATTGTTTCCTCATTATTATTGGATTTTTACAAATCTACTAATCTAATCTATTTTGGCTTCCTCATAGACGAAGCTTTGTAAAAATCCAACAGTAATGAAGAAGCAATTTGCAAAGTTCTACTTTGCAGTCTTGTTTAAACATTTTTTAAATGGCATTAGTTTTGAACCCCTTGACAGATTCTCGCTAGTTTCGTACTGATGCTTAGTTTATCCACACTCTACTTGTGGACCAAATTTGAGCTCGATATCTTAAAAATTGCGGAAGTTAGAGCACGATCAAAAAATTCAAAATGCCATAAATTTAAAACCCCTTAACGGATTGACGTCAAATTCACTCTCAAACTTTATGTAATAACAGTCTACTTGTGGAACAAATTTGAGCCCGATATTTTAAAAATTGCGAAAGTTAGAGCGCGAACAAAAAATGTCAAAAAATTTAAAAATGCCATAAATTGTGAACCCTTTAACGGATTGACACCAAATTTAATTCCAAACACTATTTGATAACAGTCCACTTCTGGTCCAAGTTTGAGCCGGATATCATGAAAATTGCGGGAGTTAGAGCCCGAGCTGAAATTCTCCAAAAAAATTCAAAATGCCATCAATTTTGAACACCTTGATGGATTAACTACAAATTCAATCCCATACCTTGTTTAACGACCGTTTACTCGTAGTTCAAATTTAAGCCCGATTCCTTAAAAATTACGACAGCTATCGTGCTAACAAAAAATTGTGCACACACGCACGCACACACACACACACACACACACACACACACACATACAGACATTTTTTCTAAACCCCTTTTCTCGACGTTTTAGGCCATTCTGAGTATCCTGACATGAAAATGTCGAAAAAAAAAAAATGTTCACGAAAACAAAGCTTCCTCTATGAGGAAGGAAAACTACAAAAAAAAACTTGCCTGAAAACTTCCTTTATGAGGAAGCAAAAAAATCACCAATATACAAAAATACAATAATCAAATTACACAGGCAATAGCGTATATCTTAAAAACGACGATATCTTAGAAATTGCGGAATTTAGAGCACGAACAAAAAATTGAAAATGCCATAAATTAAAGACCCCTTAACGGATTGATGTCAAATTCACTCCCAAACTTTATTTAATAACAGTCTACTTGTGGAACAAATTTGAGCCCGATATTTTAAAAATTGCGAAAGTTAGAGCGCGAACAAAAAATGTCAAGAATTTTTTAAATGCCATAAATTGTGAACCCTTTAACGGATTGACACCAAATTTAATCCCAAACGCTATTTGATAACAGTTCACTTCTGGTCCAAGTTTGAGCCGGATATCATGAAAATTGCGGGAGTTAGAGCCCGAGCTGACATTCTTCAAAAAATTCAAAATGCCATAAATTTTGAACACCTTGATGGATTAACTACAAATTCAATCCTATATCTTGTTTAACGACCGTCTACTCGTGGTTCAAATTTCAGCCCGATATCTTAAAAATTGCGACGGGTATTGTGCTAACAAAAAATTGTGCACACACACACACATACAGACATTTTTTCTAAACCACTTTTCTCGACGTTTTAAACCATTCTGAGTGTCCTGACGTGAAAATCTCGAAAAACAATTTTTTCACGAAAACAAAGCTTCCTCTATGAGGAAGCAAAACTACAAAAAAAAAACTCGCCTGAAAACTTCCTTTATGAGGAAGCTAAAAAAATCACCAATATACAAAAATACAATAATAAAATTACACAGGCAATAGCGTATATCTTAAAAACGACGATATCTTAAAAATTGCGGAAGTTAGAGCACGAACAAAAAATTCAAAATGCCATAAATTTAAAACCCCTTAACGGATTGACGTCAAATTCACTCCCAAACTTTATTTAATAACAATCCTCTTGTGGACCAAATTTGAGCCCGATATTTAAAAAATTGCGAAAGTTAGAGCGCGAACAAAAAATGTCAAAAAATTTAAAAATGCCATAAATTGTGAAACCTTTAACGGATTGACACCAAATTTAATTCCAAACACTATTTGATAACAGTCCACTTCTGGTCCAAGTTTGAGCCGGATATCATGAAAATTGCGGGAGTTAGAGCCCGAGCTGACATTCTTCAAAAAATTCAAAATGCCATAAATTTTGAACACCTTGATGGATTAACTACAAATTCAATCTCATACCTTGTTTAACGACCGTTTACTCGTGGTTCAAATTTCAGCCCGATATCTTAAAAATTGCGACAGCTATCGTGCTAACAAAAAATTGTACACATACGCACACACACACACACACACATACAGACATTTTTTCTAAACCACTTTTCTCGACGTTTTAGACCATTCTGAGTGCCCTGACATGAAAATCTCGAAAAAAAAAAAAATGTTCACTTGTAATATCACAAGAGCTTTGAAATTATCGGATATTTCCTGACAGATTCGTTGCAAACAAATGAACGAGTCAAGTGTTCCAGGTTAAAAAATCACGAGCGCGTGGCGCGAGTGATTTTTCTGTCAAACTTGACGAGTTTATTTGTTTGCAGGGAACCTTGAGGGAAATATCAGATTAATTTCGAAGCTCGAGTGGTATTCGAGCGATTATTTTTTCTATTCAAATTGCGACAAATGGAATTGTACCATGAGACAAAAATTATCGTTCTGACAAGGAAATTTCATAATCAGAACAAAAACCTTTTAATTCATGTTTAAAGTATTGCAGTTAAATACGCAATTGTTATAGACATTTGTGTTGATTCCAGACTGAGGTTTTCGATTTAATCGTATTAACAGGGACATTTCCCTTTACTTTTTCATCAATAGTTTGCAAGGATTCAACTCCAAACCTACTCATATCAAATAAAAATCCTTTGACTGCCACAATAAAATTCAATCTGTCAGTTTGACAGATGGTTGACGCGGCTAAATAATTTTTTGTTTTATATATATAACCAACACGCAAAATTATCAAAAAATTATCAGTATAATACCGTGTATTAGCTTGCCCCACGTGACATCGAATGGTGCAATTTCATTGGTCGAAATTTGGATGGGAAAAATAATCATGAAAACAAAGCTTCCTCTATGAGGAAGCAAAACTACAAAAAAGCTTGCCTGAAAACTTCCTTTATGAGGAAGCTAAAAAAATCACGAATATACAAAAATACAATAATAAAATTACACAGGCAATAGCGTATGCTAGTTTGGCTGGTCTCAATGCTCAGTACGGTCTGTACAGTTCCTTCGCGGGTAGTTTGGTCTACATAGCGTTTGGAACATGTCGAGAAGTCAACATCGGACCTACAGCTCTGATATCCCTCTTGACCTTTACATACGCGAGGTAAGTACCTATACTATATTAATTCTCATAAGAACGATTATGCTTTACTCGATATTGGAGTCAATTAACTCCAGCCATTATCCATTCTATTTTGTACTCCATATCCTTGACACAAAGTTACAAAGAAACCGCCAAACCGCAGTTGGCACAAAACGTTCTGGGTCAATTGACGATTAACAATTGCAAGTGTCTGATTCAATGATCCAGTAATGACTGCCAAGGAGTTATGAATGCCCTTCAGTTCGAATACAATACTATAGTTCGCTATAGCGAAGAGTGAAAGAGAAGAAATTAAGAGATAGTAGCGATATATGTAACAAATTGTCTCTTTGCTGGTTCCAGAGGCGTTCCTGAGTACACGGCATTGCTTTGCTTCCTGTCAGGATGTGTGACCATAGCATTGGGCGTTTTGAGACTCGGATTTCTCGTGGAATTTGTCTCGGCTCCAGTCGTTTCGGGATTCACATCTGCCGCTAGTATTATAATCGCTTGTAGCCAAATCAAGGGACTACTGGGCATAAAAATTCAAGGAGATCGATTTCTTGATATTTGGAGAGAATTGTACGACAAAATCAACGAAGCACGAATGCCTGATTTGATACTTTCGTGCTGTTGTATTATTGTACTTCTTGTACTAAAGGTAAATATAATTATTACCCTGAAGATATCTGCATCTGCAAATTTAATACTTGTCCCTTGAAGATAAATTTATTTAAAAAACTGGTGAAAAGGTACAGCTAACAATAAGCAAAAAAAATGACAAAAATGAGTACTATTTTTGCAGAATTATCGACAAAAAAAATTAAAAAATAAAAAATTGGCCTGGAGACAATGAAGAAATGAATCAATCTGCCTTAAAAATAAATTTATTAAACGAATTGGTGAAAAGGTACAGCTGACAATAAGCAAAAAAAAATTACAAAAATGAGTACTATTTTTGCAGAATTATCGAAAAAAAAAGTTAAAAAATAAAAAATGGCCTGGAGACAATGAAGAAATGAACAAATCTGCCTTAAAAATAAATTTATTAAACGAATTGGTGAAAAGGTACAGCTGACAATAAGCAAAAAAAATGACAAAAATGAGTACTATTTTTGCAGAATTATCGAAAAAAAAATTTAAAAAAGGATGCAAAGTAGAATCTTGCACATTGCTTCCTCATTTTATTTCGCTTTTTACAAAGCAACCTCTAAGAGAAAGTATGGTAATTGATTTTGGCTTCCTCATAGAGGAAACTTTGTAAAAAGCGAAATATAATGAGGAAGCAATGTGCAAGGTTCTACTTTGCATCCTTGTTTTAAATAAATAAATAAGTGCACACTCCCGCTTTGTGAAAATATAATAAGGATGAACGGTCTTGAAACTCCCTCGAATACTCTATCTTCTCTGTTTTTTTTTTTTTTTGTAGAACATGATAGAAACCGGTGTTTTCCAAAATTTCATTGGGAAGCAAGGATATGGCTAGTTTATACGACATAAATCGCTACTTTTCGCAATATAGACTGTACAACATCGCTATGAAAATATGGTATCGTTCAACATTTTTGGGCTATATCTGACGTATTTTTCTGTTAATCATGAATCTGGCACTCATTTAACTCCCGGCTCGATATTTGATACCAAAATTCACATCGCAGAAAAAAAATCAAAAAATCAAAATCTCATAAAATTGTAACGTTTCAACCGATCTTAACCAAATTTAATAGGAATTACCAGTGTATGAAAGCTCACATACATACCAATTTTGAGCTTAATATCTCGAAAATTAAAAGAGTCATCGCGTTAAGGGGAGGGAGTCAGGTAAAAAAAATTGATTTTGGAAATTCAATATCATCCAAATCATATTGCATATAAAAGTGCCCAACGCACTATATTGTTGATACTCGATTAAAGGATTTTTTACTGTCGTCTGACTTGCATATGCTTTTAAATATTATCTTAAGCAAAGATCTTAGGTTTTCCATTCTGCGCATGATTCAGATCAAACTACTAGGCAGATTGGAATGGTTGACGTCTCATTTTCTTCTTCATGAACAGATACACCCGCTAAATGGAGCAAATGTTAATAAAATATAATATTTTTTAAGTAACATAATTATTAATAAACAAATTTTATGCTATTTTCTAAATAAGTGATTAACTTTGCTTTCAGAATGAAAAAAAATAGTTTGCTCCATTTAGCCGGTGTATCTTTTCATGAAGAAGAAAATGAGACGTCAATGATTCCAATCTGCCTAGTAGTTTGATCTGAATCATGCGCAGAATGGAAAACCTAAGAACTTTGCTTAAGATAATATTGAAAATCATATGCAAGTCAGGCGACAGTATAAAATTCTTTCATCAAGCACCAACAATATAGTGCATTGGGCATTTTTATATGCAATAGGATTTGGATGATATTGAATTTCCAAAATCAATTTTTTTGACCTGACTCCCCTTAACAGACATTTTTGAAAAAATTCACAACCGCGTAAAAATTTAACGATCATGGGGAATTTAACAAAAACATTGGTATGAATGATGAGGATTGACCCATCTATCTATGGTGTAAATTTCAGCTCTATATCTCGAGGCGTTCCCGAGTTATAAAGGTTTAGATTTTTTGAGCGTGTAACATACATACACACTAGGGCTGTTCAAAAAAACATAATTTTCTTATAATCGGTTGCTCCTGAAATGCTGTATTGATTATCACCAAAAAAAATGTTTTCGCGAAAGGTGGCAGTTGTGCGCTGATATTAAGTACTGCCGCATCAAGGCCAAAATTCATGAAAAGCGGCGATTTTTATAAATTTTTTTTTTACGTGGTGAAGCGCTCATGGAGATTGTCGTTGCTTTCATTAGACTATGAAATTGTGTAAAGGCAGAAACATGTTCGATAATGTTTAGTACTGCCGCATCGACATTGAAGTTATCAAAATCAAAAAAGTAAATCCTTTAAAACATTGAAATATTCGTCTGCTCATTGACTATTTCGTGCGATTTCAAATGAAAAAATGGCTCTTGAAACGGGAGTCATGTATGATCATAATCATGATGATGACAAGCGATTTTCGAATTTTGGGAAACTGCGATATCGATGCGGCAGTACTAAATTTGATCATACAGGACTCCCGTTTCATGAGCCATTTTGTCATTTGAAAACGCGCGAAATAGTCGATGAGCAGATGAATATTTCAATATTTTAAAGGATTTCATTTTTTATTTTGTTAACTTCAATGTCGATACGGCAGTACTAAACATTATCGAACATGTTTCTGCCTTCACACAATTTCATAGTCTATCGAAAGCAACCACAATCTCCATGAGCGCTTCACTAAGTAAAAAAAAAAATTTCTAAAAATTGTTGTTTTTATTGAATTTTGGCCTTGATGCGGAAGTACTTAATATCATCGCACAACTCCCAGCTTTCGCGAAACCATTTTTTTTTAGATAATTAATACAGCATTTCAGAAGCAACCGATTATAAAGAAATTATGTTTTTTTGAACAGCCCTAATACATACACACACACACACACACACACAAGTCATTTTCTATTTTGCTTCCTCATAGAGGAAGCTTTGTTTTCGTGAAAATTTTTTTTTTTTGAGATTTTCATGTCAGTGCACTCAGAATGGTCCAAAACATCGAGAAAAGTGATTTAGAAAAAATGTCTGTATGTGTGTGTGTGTATGTTACACGGTCAAAAAATGTAAACCTTTATAACTCGGGAACGCCTCGAGATATAGAGCTGAAATTTACACCATAGATAGAGGGGTCAATCCTCATCGTTCATACCAATTTTTGTTAAAATCCCCATAATCGTTAAATTTTTACGCAGTTTTGAATTTTTTCAAAAATGTCTCTTAACGCGATAACTCTTTTAATTTTCGAGATATTAAGCACAAAATTTGTATGTATGTGAGCTTTCATACACTGGTGATCCCTATTAAATTTGGTTAAGATCGGTTAAAACGTTAACGTTTTATGAGATTGTGATTTTTTGAATTTAAAATTTTTTTTTCTGCGATGTAAATTTTGATATCAAATATCAAGCTGAGAGTTAAATGAGTACCAAATTCATGATTAACAGAAAAATACGTCAGATATAGCCCAAAAATGTTGAACGATACCATATTTTCATAGCGAAGTTGCACAATCCATAAAAATTTTTTTTATGGATTTAGATATTAGAAAATTCTTTTGTGTTTACTAGATTTCTATTATTCTAAATTAAACAAAACTATTGTAATATCATTCTCACTACTGAATGAAAATAATACTCAATGATAAAATATATACCGCAATAATAATGACAATAATTTTATGAAATTTTCAGAATCTTAAAGAAATCAAGACTTCAAAGGTGGGAGTAAAAAAAACTCTGTGGTTCCTCGGTATCGGAAGAAACGCTGTTGTAGTTATTATTACAGCAGGAATATCTTATTACTTTGAGATGCAGCCAGACGGTGCGCCTTTTTTGCTCACGGGACACATAGAAAAAGGGTTTCCGACCGTAGAACCACCGGTTTTCTCTTTATCGCATGGAAATGGCACTATTACATTTACCGAGATGTTTGCAAATCTTGGTACTGGAATAATAATAGTACCGCTTATTTCTCTCATTGGAAATGTCGCAATTGCAAAGGCTTTTGGTAAGTTTTGCTAATAAGGAACCTGAAATGAAAAAAAAATCCCAATATCTCATTACATATTTTAATAAAATATATTTTTAATAAAAGATATTAATCATTACAACAAAATGTAATTTATTCATTCAAAATTCTAATAAATTATGCCTCTACACAAAAAAATAATGTTATATTAAAGCTATTGGATAAAATATGTCATTGATTTTAGTATTTTCAATAAAGAAATGTATTTTTGTGAAAATATGTTATGAGTATATGGGGCATTCCATACCGATTCGACCTGGGTCGGACCCTCGACCTCTCGGATTTGGTCGAAAATTTTTTATATGATTGGACCAACTCCAAAAAGTATTGGAATTTTTTTTCAGACTTTTTTCATTTATTAATTTTTTTTTACGTTTTTTTAAAGGTTACATATCGTTAGCCCAGATTTAAAAATCTGAAAAAATTCTCAAAAATTCTGCATGAAATAACAAAATTTTTGAGCCTAAAGCCAAAGTGGGCCGGGTTTTGCTTCGATTTTTTTTCTATAAAAAACTATTAAAAAATTTAGAAACGAAAGAGGAAAGGTTATCAAATTTTTCTAAAATATTGCTTTCTTCTGCAAGTGCTTTCTTTTCGTAAAAAAAAATGCGATTCATAGAAAATATTTTCACTGTTAAATCAGGCCGGAATCGCAAAACAGAGTTTCTCTCTGAGGAAGCCAAATAATAACGATATAATTTCTTGCGGAAGAATGTTTATGGAAAAAAAAAAGAAGTGCTGTGAAAATTTCAATTTTCATGTTTTTTTATTATTTGTAATACAGCAATTTCTAGAATTATATAACATTCTTATCGAATAGTTTTTCCTATTTCCAAAAAAAATACTAATGAATCAGAATTGACAAGCCGCGCTAATCAAAGGATTCCATTGATAATATCAGATGTCAATGATGATAATTTAAAAAGCGATTGCACCTTCGAATACAAAAAAAATTCAAGATCACCGAGTGCAGCTGAGATGAACAAACAATAAAATCAAATTAGATTCTACCGCACAACAAATCTAATTTTGTTATCTGACTCAACTCTGTACTCCACGAGGAATGTTTTTTTTCGTAATTATGTGCAACTCGCATTTTAGAAAAATTTGATAACTTTTCCTCTTTCGTTTCTAAATTTTTTAATACTTTTTTATAGAAAAAAAATAGAAGCAAAACCCGGCCCACTTTGGCTTTAGGCTCAAAAATTTTGTTATTTCATGCAGAATTTTTGAGAATTTTTTCAGATTTTTAAATTTGGGCTAACGATTTGTTACCTTTAAAAAATCGTAAAAGAAAAAAAAAATCTGAAAAAATTTTCCAGTACTTTTTGGAGTTTGTCCAATCATATAAAAAATTTTCGACCAAATCCGAGAGGTCGAGGGTCCGACCCGGGTCGAATCGGTATGGAATTCCCCATATGTAAAGTACATATAAAAACGATATTTATATAATTTGAATGCTAAAAAGTGTTGTATATCAAATATGTATTTTATTATCATGTGGATACTTGAGTTGTTTGAACGCATTTGAGAATGTTTACAGAATGCGATGATTATAAAACACATTTTATTGATTTGGTAATTGAAGCTCGCGGTCAGACACTCGACGCTACGCAAGAAATGCTGACATTGGGACTGTGCAACATCGTCGGTTCGTTTTTTCATTCAATGCCCGTGACCGGATCTTTCTCGAGAAGTGCAGTCAACAATGCCTCAGGCGTGAGAACACCAATGGGTGGACTTTACACTGGTAAGTGTTAAAAAATATAGCTGAAGAAGGAAATCCCAAAAGTAATTTCCTTCTTCAGTTAGTCATAATTGACAGTATGTACTTAATTCAACGTCTTAAAAGTCTAAAGAAAGATTTACATCAGCTTGTAATTATGTCAATTTAAAAAATATATCTTTTCACAGCATCAGATAAACATTTTTTAAATTCCACTTCAGTAGTTTCTCCCAGGATCGTTAACAAACTTATTATTTTTTAAATATCTTATAACGATTCCTGCGATAAAGAGTTTTTATTAAATATTAATAAAATCATAAGAAAAAAAATTGTATAAATAAAACACTACCTTTAAAAAATCTTAAATTAAAACTTCATTAAATACATAATGAGCATTATAATTCTGCCATTTTATAAAGACATAAAGTGCACAAAAATGGTGTGAGATAAAAAGTACAATTTTTCACTTGTCGTATGTTTCAGACCAAACCGGTGAACAAATTTTAGTGTTTGATGTCTTATTTTATCTGTCGAAGAGTGCATTCTGGATTGAATACAGGAATTTTTATTTCAGCTCTTTATGACAAAGCTATGATTTTAAATGTGTAAATAAATCTCTCTCTATTAAAAACTCACTAAACAATTGGTTACAGTAAATCTAATTTTCACTGCATCCAAATTCGCTATATTCAATCCAGAATGCACTCTTCGACAGATAAAACAAGACATCGAACACTAAAATTTGTTCACCGGTTTGGTCTGAAAGCTACGACAAGTGAAAAATTTTACTTTTTACCTCACACCATTCTTGTGCACTGAATGTCTTTACAAAATTGCAGAATTATAGTGCTTGTTATGTACCAAATGATGTTTAAATGTAAGATTTTTTAAAAGACGGGTATCATTTACAGAATTTTTTTTCTTATGACTTTTTTTAGGTGACTTGGTCCCCTTAATACTATTGTATACCCTGGTAAAAATAAATTATAGAGATTGATACAGATCGATAGAATTTCAATGGGATACATTGTATGTGTTTAGACTGAAAGAATTATCATAATCTATCGTAAAATCCTGATATAAATGAAACAGTTTTCTATCATTTATACAATCAAATTTCATTCTGATTGACTCGTTTCTCTTCTCATCGTTTCACAGCTATAGAAAGTCTATCATAATGAATCTTGAATATGATAAATATTTGAATTCAAAGATTGGTGGATGAAACTTCTTTTAAAATGAAAATTGTTATATTATTAATATTAATCCTACGATCCAGCGTTGTAAATGCCTAATACTTATAGAAATAATGATGATGATACGATAAGCTCTATAATTATGATTTTATAATACTAATAACATGTAGCGATTGTAATACGATGATTAAACTTTGGAATGGCTGGAAAAATTATTATTTTTTAATATAAATTCACGGTAATTCTTTTGAAAAAATGGAAAAAAATAAGTAATGCATTAAGAAAGTAATGCATTACTTATTTGTTCCATTTTTTCCACTATTTCTTGCAATATTAAAGCGAAAATTAGTATTTTTTCAGCTGTTCAAATGTTTACACTCTATTTTATAATCACTAGATATTATTATTATGAAATCATTATTACAAAACAAATTGTACTGTAAACTATATCTCATGAATTAATGGGGATTTACAACTCTGCTACGATCGTATATTTTGCTTCCTCATAGAGGAAACTTTGTTTTCGTAAAAAAAAATTGTTTTCGCTATTTTCATGTCAGGACACTCAGAATGGTTCAAAACGTCGAGAAAAATGGTTTAGAAAAAATATCCGGATGTATGTATGAGGCATTCCATCCCGATTTGACCTAGGTCTGACTCTCGACCTCCTTGATTTGGCTCGTAATTTTTTGTAGGATTGGTTAGACACTCAAATGCACCAGATTTTATTTTTTTATTTTTTCTATGCAAATTTTTTTTTAAATATTTTTTTGAAGTGACATATCGAATGCCCTAATTTAAAAATCTGAAAAAATTCTGAAAAATACTTTGTTGAATATAAATATTTTCTAACTTATAACCAAAGTGGGCAAAAATTTTCTTCTTATAGTTTTTAAGCTTTTTTTATCTTAAAAAATTATTAAAAAATAGAAAAATAAATTAATCCACTACAAGTGATTGGTCAAACGTTTATTTATATAAACTTGGATTTGTCCAATTTTTCTGAACTAAGACTATTCCAGCACCATACACGCCACATTCTAGCACCAACATGCCATAAATTAAGAACCTGAAAAAATTCTGAAAAATACTTTATTGAATCTCAAAATTTTCTAGCTTAGAGCCAAAGCGTGGAAGTTTTTTCTTCACATAGCTCTTAAACTTTTTTGATTTAAAAAATTATAAAAAATAGAAAAAAAATCAAACTACTACGGACGACTTGCCAAACATTTCTGTATATGAAACTGTATTTTTCCGAATTTTTTCAGATTTTTAAATTATGGCATGCTGGTGCTAGAATGTGGCGTGTATGGTGCTGGAATAGTCTTAGTTTAAATCTTAGTCTAAATTCCTAAGAATCTGAAAAAAATCTCAAAAATCCAAGTTTACATAAATAAACGTTTGACCAATCACTTATAGTGGATTCGTTTTTTTCTATTTTTTCATAATTTAAAAAAATAAAAAAGCTTAAAAACTATAAGAAGAAAAATTTTGCCCACTTTGGCTATAAGCTAGAAAATTTTTATATCCAACAAAGTATTTTTCAGAATTTTTTCGGATTTTTAAATTAGGGCATTCGATATGTCACTTTAAAAAAATATTTAAAAAAGAGTTTGCATAGAAAAATAAAATAAAAAAAATCTGGTGCATTTGAGTGTCTAACCAATCCTACAAAAAATTACGAGCCAAATCAAGGAGGTCGAGGGTCAGACCCAGGTCGAATCGGGATGGAATGCCTCGTATGTATGTGTGTGTGTGGCACGCTTGCAAAATTCAAACCGCTGTATCTCGAAAACGGCTTTAACAATCAAGCTGAAATTTGGTACGCTGGTAGAGGAGCAAGGCCCCTTCCTATGTATAAATTTTAGAAAAAATTGAAAAAAAAATGCAGATTTTATAAGCCTTTCAATTTTTCGAAAAATGTCTATATGTTCTCTAGCTTCCGCAATTTTTCAGCTAACGAGCTAAATAGTTCTGGACCAATAGAGAAATGAAAAATGAAGGTCGGTATTGAATTTGAGCGAAATCCATAATACGGTTTAGATTTTATAAAATTTTGAATTTTCGAAAAAATTTTGTTTTCGTTCTTATTCAAGTTAAGTTCGATCAAACCTGCTCAAATCTTTTGCAAGGTAAAATTAACATCCAGTTGTAGTAGATAGCGAATTTGGTAAAGATTGGTAAAGTGGTTCAGATTTTATAAGACATTGAATTTTTCAAAAAATCTCTATATGTTCTCTAGCTGCCACAATTTTTTAGATAATGAGCTTAAACAGTTTTTGACGAATAAATCAATGAAAAATGACGATCGGTATTGAATTTAAGCGAAATACATAAAGCGGTTTAGATTTTATAAAATTTTGAATTTTCGAAAAAATTTTGTTTCCGTTCTTATTCAAGTTAAGTTCGATCAAACCTGCTCAAATCTTTTACAAGGTAAAATTAACATCCCGTTGTAGTAGATATCGAATTTGGTGAAGATTGGTAAAGTGGTTCAGATTTTATAAGACATTGAATTTTTCAAAAAATCTCTATATGTTCTCTAGCTGCCACAATTTTTTAGATAATGAGCTTAAACAGTTTTTGACGAATAAATCAATGAAAAATGACGATCGGTATTGAATTTAAGCGAAATACATAAAGCGGTTTAGATTTTATAAAATTTTGAATTTTCGAAAAAATTTTGTTTTCGTTCTTATTCAAGTTAAGTTCGATCAAACCTGCTCAAATCTTTTGCAAGGTAAAATTAACATCCAGTTGTAGTAGATAGCGAATTTGGCGAAGATTGGTAAAGTGGTTCAGATTTTAGAAGACATTGAATTTTTCAAAAAATCTCTATATGTTCTCTAGCTGCCACAATTTTTTAGATAATGAGCTTAAACAGTTTTTGACGAATAAATCAATGAAAAATGACGATCGGTATTGAATTTAAGCGAAATACATAAAGCGGTTCAGATTTTATAAAATTTTGAATTTTCGAAAAAATTTTGTTTTCGTTCTTATTCAAGTTAAGTTCGATCAAACCTGCTCAAATCTTTTGCAAGGTAAAATTAACATCCCGTTGTAGTAGATATCGAATTTGGTGAAGATTGGTAAAGTGGTTCAGATTTTATAAGACATTGAATTTTTCAAAAAATCTCTGTATGTTCTCTAGCTGCCACAATTTTTTAGATAATGAGCTTAAACAATTTTTGACGAATAAATCAATGAAAAATGACGATCGGTACTGAATTCAAGCGAAATACATAAAGCGGTTTAGATTTTATAAAATTTTGAATTTTCGAAAAAATTTTGTTTTCGTTCTTATTCAAGTTAAGTTCGATCAAACCTGCTCAAATCTTTTGCAAGGTAAAATTAACATCCAGTTGTAGTAGATAGCGAATTTGGTAAAGATTGGTAAAGTGGTTCAGATTTTATAAGACATTGAATTTTTCAAAAAATCTCTATATGTTCTCTAGCTGCCACAATTTTATAGATAATGAGCTTAAACAATTTTTGACGAATAAATCAATGAAAAATGACGATCGGTATTGAATTCAAGCGAAATACATAAAGCGGTTTAGATTTTATAAAATTTTGAATTTTCGAAAAAATTTTGTTTTCTTTCTTATTCAAGTTAAGTTCGATCAAACCTGCTCAAATCTTTTGCAAGGTAAAATTAACATCCAGTTGTAGTAGATAGCGAATTTGGTAAAGATTGGTAAAGTGGTTCAGATTTTATAAGACATTGAATTTTTCAAAAAATCTCTGTATGTTCTCTAGCTGCCACAATTTTTTAGATAATGAGCTTAAACAATTTTTGACGAATAAATCAATGAAAAATGACGATCGGTGTTGAATTTAAGCGAAATACATAAAGCGGTTTAGATTTTATAAAATTTTGAATTTTCGAAAAAATTTTGTTTTCGTTCTTATTCAAGTTAAGTTCGATCAAACTTGCTCAAATCTTTTGCAAGGTAAAATTAACATCCAGTTGTAGTAGATAGCGAATTTGGTAAAGATTGGTAAAGTGGTTCAGATTTTATAAGACATTGAATTTTTCAAAAAATCTCTATATGTTCTCTAGCTGCCACAATTTTTTAGATAATGAGCTTAAACAATTTTTGACGAATAAATCAATGAAAAATGACGATCGGTGTTGAATTTAAGCGAAATACATAAAGCGGTTTAGATTTTATAAAATTTTGAATTTTCGAAAAAATTTTGTTTTCGTTCTTATTCAAGTTAAGTTCGATCAAACCTGCTCAAATCTTTTGCAAGGTAAAATTAACATCCAGTTGTAGTAGATAACGAATTTGGTGAAGATTGGTAAAGTGGTTCAGATTTTATAAGACATTGAATTTTTCAAAAAATCTCTGTATGTTCTCTAGCTGCCACAATTTTTTAGATAATGAGCTTAAACAGTTTTTGACGAATAAATCAATGAAAAATGACGATCGGTATTGAATTTAAGCGAAATACATAAAGCGGTTCAGATTTTATAAAATTTTGAATTTTCGAAAAAATTTTGTTTTCGTTCTTATTCAAGTTAAGTTCGATCAAACCTGCTCAAATCTTTTGCAAGGTAAAATTAACATCCCGTTGTAGTAGATATCGAATTTGGTGAAGATTGGTAAAGTGGTTCAGATTTTATAAGACATTGAATTTTTCAAAAAATCTCTATATGTTCTCTAGCTGCCACAATTTTTTAGATAATGAGCTTAAACAATTTTTGACGAATAAATCAATGAAAAATGACGATCGGTGTTGAATTTAAGCGAAATACATAAAGCGGTTTAGATTTTATAAAATTTTGAATTTTCGAAAAAATTTTGTTTTCGTTCTTATTCAAGTTAAGTTCGATCAAACTTGCTCAAATCTTTTGCAAGGTAAAATTAACATCCAGTTGTAGTAGATAGCGAATTTGGTAAAGATTGGTAAAGTGGTTCAGATTTTATAAGACATTGAATTTTTCAAAAAATCTCTATATGTTCTCTAGCTGCCACAATTTTTTAGATAATGAGCTTAAACAATTTTTGACGAATAAATCAATGAAAAATGACGATCGGTGTTGAATTTAAGCGAAATACATAAAGCGATTTAGATTTTATAAAATTTTGAATTTTCGAAAAAATTTTGTTTTCGTTCTTATTCAAGTTAAGTTCGATCAAACCTGCTCAAATCTTTTGCAAGGTAAAATTAACATCCAGTTGTAGTAGATAACGAATTTGGTGAAGATTGGTAAAGTGGTTCAGATTTTATAAGACATTGAATTTTTCAAAAAATCTCTATATGTTCTCTAGCTGCCACAATTTTTTAGATAATGAGCTTAAACAATTTTTGACGAATAAATCAATGAAAAATGACGATCGGTGTTGAATTTAAGCGAAATACATAAAGCGGTTTAGATTTTATAAAATTTTGAATTTTCGAAAAAATTTTGTTTTCGTTCTTATTCAAGTTAAGTTCGATCAAACCTGCTCAAATCTTTTGCAAGGTAAAATTAACATCCAGTTGTAGTAGATAACGAATTTGGTGAAGATTGGTAAAGTGGTTCAGATTTTATAAGACATTGAATTTTTCAAAAAATCTCTGTATGTTCTCTAGCTGCCACAATTTTTTAGATAATGAGCTTAAACAGTTTTTGACGAATAAATCAATGAAAAATGACGATCGGTATTGAATTTAAGCGAAATACATAAAGCGGTTCAGATTTTATAAAATTTTGAATTTTCGAAAAAATTTTGTTTTCGTTCTTATTCAAGTTAAGTTCGATCAAACCTGCTCAAATCTTTTGCAAGGTAAAATTAACATCCCGTTGTAGTAGATATCGAATTTGGTGAAGATTGGTAAAGTGGTTCAGATTTTATAAGACATTGAATTTTTCAAAAAATCTCTGTATGTTCTCTAGCTGCCACAATTTTTTAGACAATGAGCTTAAACAATTTTTGACAAATAAATCAATGAAAAATGACCATCGATATTGAATTTAAACGAAATACACAAAGCGGTTTAGATTTTCTAGAATTTTGAATTTATGAAAAATTTTGTTTTCGTACTTCTTTAATTTGTATTTCAAATAATGATGCAAAGTGGAACTTTGCACATTGCTTCGTCAATAATAATTTTCATCTTTCGCAAAGCTTCCTCTATGAGAAAGCCAACAATAAAATAAAGAGAACTTCCTCATAGAAACGGCGTTGCGAAAGATGAAAATTAATAAGGAAGCAGTATGCAAAGTTCTACTTTTTTATTATTAAATTTAATACAAAAATTATTCTATTTATAATAATATTATTATATAGATATGGAAGAAACATATAGGATTTCAATAGTAAATTCATGATAGTAAGTACTTGATAAATTCGCGAGCTAAAGTTCGTATTCGGGTCGATAGGATTTTTTAAATCGTTTCCTATCATTAATTTTTACCAGGGCACAGACTAACATTAAACTATGATGGGTGCCAAATTTAGCGAAAGTCAAAGTGTGGTTGTAATTTTATTGCAATTGTAATTTTTTGTTTAAATTCTCTGTAAACACTTCAAGTCGTGTGAATTCTGAGATATCTGGCTGCAATTTTTAAGCTAAAAAGAAGGAAATCACATAAGTGATTCCCCCGTGATTTAGCCTGTTATTTTCCTGTATAGTTCCAGAGAACTATTAGTTCATCGCCTCCTGTCAAGCACGTGCGTAACGCCTTGAATATTTATCCCAGATTGTAATGTATTCTGCATTGATGTCCGTTTTCAAGGTCTCCTGGTCATATTGGCTCTCACGCTCCTCACTCCATATTTTTACTACATCCCAAGAGCAACGTTGAGCTCGGTGATAATATGCGCGGTCATATTCATGGTCGAGCTGAGTATTCTTCAACCAATTTGGAAGTGTAGCAGTGAGTATCATTACAGACACTTATTATATGTGTATATGGATAATTGCTTTAAAAACCGACACTCTCGTGGACCTTGTGGTCCCCGATCGTATTGTAACATGAAGATATGAAAGTGTATAATATTCTGAGGCTGCTTAATTTTTTCAGATTTTTAAACCCATTTTTTTCTTCTATTTACGACTTTGCGAAGGTTAAAATTATTATTTACCTGTGAATTTGAAAAAAAAATGCACTTTACAAAGAAAATATGGAAAAACATGTTTTTCTATGTAAAAAGGTAAAAAAAAAAGGTTGTACAAGGTTTTGCAAAAACCGGATACAGATTTTACAGATGAAACGAAAGAATTTCTTGATATTAAATTCTTGCATTTTTTAAAATGACATTATTTTGACACTGCGTTTTTTGGAAACGTCCAAAATTATTACACAAAAAAATATGTAATGTTTTTCCTTTTTTTCCTTCTAAAGAATATTTTTTATCAAAATCGTACGTAAATAATAATTTTAAACAAAGTTCTAAATTGAAACAAAAAATCAGTTTATAAAATCTGAAGAAAATTTAAGCAATCTCAGAATACTATCAACTTGGTTGGTATTTGAATGAATATATGGAGCATTCCATCCAGAGTTTTAAATCCCCATTAATTCATGAGATATAGTTTACAGTACAATTTATTTTGTAATTATGATTTCATAATAATAATATGTAGTGATTATAAAATAGAGGGTAAACATTTGAATAGCTGAAAAAAATACTAATTTTCGCTTTAATATTGCAAGAAATAGTGGAAAAAATGGAAGAAATATATAATGCATTACTTATTTTTTTCCATTTTTTCAAAAGGATTACCGTGAATTTTTATTGAAAAATAATAATTTTTGCAGCCATTCCAAAGTTTAATCATCGTATTTCAATCGCTACATGTTATTATTATAAAATCATAATTATAGAGCTGATGGTATCATCATTATTATTTCTATAAGTACTAGACATTTACAACTCTGATTTTGCAAATGCACCAGATTTTATTTTTATTTTCTTATCTATGCAAATTTTTTTAAAATATTGTTTTAAAGTGACATATCGAATGCCATAATTTAAAAATCTGAAAAAATTCGGAAAAATAATTTGTTGAATATCAAAATTTTCTAGTTTATAGCCAAAGTGGGCAAAATTTTTCTTCTCATAATTTTTAAGCTTTTTTAATTTAAAACAATTATGAAAAATAGAAAAAAAATTAATCTACTACAGGCGATTGGTCAAACGTTTATTTATGTACACTCGGATTTTTTTTAGAATTCTTTCAGATTGTTAGGAATTTGTCAAATTTTTCTGAACTAAGACTTAGCACGAGCATGCCATAATTAAAAAATCTGGAAAAATTCTAAAAAATACTTTTTTCAATCTCAAAATTTCCTAGCTTAGAGCCAAAGTGTGGATGATTTTTCTTCACATAGCTTTTAAACTTTTTTGATTTAAAAAATTATAAAAAAATAGAAAAAAAAATCAAACTACATTACTACAATGGACGACTTGTCAAACATTTTTGTATATAAAACTGTATTTTTCAGATTTTTAAATTGAAATTGAAAAAATTACGAACCAAATCGGGGAGTTCGAAACGATAAATACATTATACCTTTTATTGTTTTATTTGCACAATAGGACGAGATCTTCTACCGACGTTGGTAACATTTCTCGCCTGTCTTTTCGCTGGCGTTGAATTGGGAATTTTGATCGGCGTCGCCGTGGACCTTGTAATTGTGATATACTTCAACGCTCGACCAAAAATTTACATCGAGTACAGGAATGTGAGGACTTTGACCCAGCAATTAATATGAAACAAAATGTGAGGCATTCTCTGTCAGTTCAGTCACTTTTTTTTCGACCCTCTCAGATCTATCCCATAATTGGACACATTTTAGTACCACTTGAAAACACTCTTTGTGAATTTTTTCAGATTTTTGAACCAATCCATTTGGGAAATGTATTTTTTTTTAAATTATTCATATAACTTTGATGGAGTAAGTCTGACAAAAAAATACATGTATAAAAAAATGTTGTTTTTCACTCAACTTTGTAATACAATAGGTCTCATATTTTTATTCGTGTTGCAAAAGCGATATTCAGCAAAAAAAATGTTAAACAATTTTTTTCATTCATTCGGACACCTTCGATATTACTCTCAATTTTTTGTAAGCTGTAGGGACATGTATAGAACCTACAAAAAAATTGGTGTAGTGGGCATCGACTACTTGAAGGATTCAAAAAAGAAAGAAAATTAATTAAATTTATTTAATTGTTTTTTTATTTTTATATATTTTTTTATTTCACTTGTTTTTTGTTATTCCTTCAAATAATCGATCCACTGAGCTACTTGACGTGTAACGACGACACGGCCTTCAGGGTTTACATACAGTTATTCGTGCCTATAGCCATTTATTGGATCGAAAATTTTGGAAAATATTTTTTTTCTCCTTGAAATAGCCGATGACCACTATGCCAATTTTTTGGTATGCTTTTGACATATCCCTGTAACTTGTATAAAATTGGCAGTGATATCGAAGGTGTCCGAATGAGTACAAAAAATTGTGTAACATTTTTTTTGCTGTTAATAGCTTTTGCAACACGAATAAAAATATGAGACATATTGCAATGCAAAGTTAATTGAAAAACAACATTTCTTTGTATGTGTGATTTTTTTGTCAGATTTACTCCATCGAAGTTATATGAATAACAAAAAAAATATACATTTCCTAAATGGATGGATTAAAAAATCTGAAAAAATTCACAAAGAGTTCTTTTAAGTGGTACTAAAATGTGGCCAATCATTTTAAGTGGTACTAAAAAGTGAAGGCACTCTTTGTGAATTTTTTCAGATTTCTTAAACAATCCATTTGGGAAATGTATTTTTTGTTTATTATTCATATAACTTTGATGGAGTAAGTCTGACAAAAAAAAATACATGTGTAAAAAAATGTTGTTTTTCACTCAACTTTGTAATACAATAGGTCTCATATTTTTATTCGTGTTGCAAAAACGATATTCAGCAAAAAAAAATGTTAAACAATTTTTTTAATTTATTCGGACACCTTCGATATTACTTTCAATTATTTATAAGCTCTAGGGACATGTATAGAACCTACAAAAAAATTAGTGTAGTGGGCATCGACTACTTGAAGGATTGAAAAAGAAAGAAAATTAATTCAATTTATTTAATTGTTTTTTTATTTTTATATATTTTTTTATTTCACTTATTTTTTGTTATTTCTTCAAATAATCGATCCACTGAGCTACTTGACGTGTAACAACGACACGGCCTTCAGGGTTTACATACAGTTATTCGTGCCTATAGCCATTTATTGGATCGAAAATTTTGGAAAATATTTTTTTTCTCCTTGAAATAGCCGATGACCACTATGCCAATTTTTTGGTATGCTTTTGACATATCCCTGTAACTTGTATAAAATTGGCAGTGATATCGAAGGTGTCCGAATGAGTACAAAAAATTGTGTAACATTTTTTTGCTGTTAATAGCTTTTGCAACACGAATAAAAATATGGGACATATTGCAATGCAAAGTTAATTTAAAAACAACATTTTTTTGTATGCGTGATTTTTTTGTCAGATTTGCTCCATCGAAGTTATATGAATAACAAAAAAATATACATTTTCTAAATGGATGGATTAAAAAATCTGAAAAAATTCACAAAGAGTTCTTATAAGTGGTACTAAAATGTGGCCAATCATTTTAAGTGGTACTAAAAAGTGAAGGCACTCTTTGTGAATTTTTTCAGATTTCTTAAACAATCCATTTGAGAAATGTATTTTTTGTTTATTATTCATGTAACTTTGATGGAGTAAGTCTGACGAAAAAAAATACATGTATAAAAAAATGTTGTTTTTCACTCAACTTTGTAATACAATAGGTGTCATATTTTTATTCGTGTTGCAAAAGCGATATTCAGCAAAAAAAAATGTTGAACAATTTTTTTCATTTATTCGGACACCTTCGATATTACTCTCAATTTTTTATAAGCTGCAGGGACATGTATAGAACCTACAAAAAAATTGGTGTAGTGGGCATCGACTACGTAAAGGATTCAAAAAAGAAAGAATATTAATTAAATTTATTAAATTGTTTTTTTATTTTTATATATTTTTTTATTTCACTTATTTTTTGTTATTCCTTCAAATAATCGATCCACTGAGCTACTTGACGTGTAACGACACCACGGCCTTCAGGGTTTACATACAGTTATTCGTGCCTATAGCCATTTATTGGATCGAAAATTTTGGAAAATATTTTTTTTCTCCTTGAAATAGCCGATGACCACTATGCCAATTTTTTGGTATGCTTTTGACATATCCCTGTAACTTGTATAAAATTGGCAGTGATATCGAAGGTGTCCGAATGAGTAAAAAAAATTGTGTAACATTTTTTTTGCTGTTAATAGCTTTTGCAACACGAATAAAAATATGAGACATATTGCAATGCAAAGTTAATTGAAAAACAACATTTTTTTATATGTGTGATTTTTTTGTCAGATTTACTCCATCGAAGTTATATGAATAACAAAAAAAAATATACATTTCCTAAATAGATGGATTAAAAAATCTGAAAAAATTCACAAAGAGTGCTTTTAAGGGGTACTAAAATGTGGCCAATCATTTTAAGTGGTACTAAAAAGTGAAGGCACTCTTTGTGAATTTTTTCAGATTTCTTAAACAATTCATTTGGGAAATGAATTTTTTGTTTATTATTCATATAACTTTGATGGAGTAAGTCTGACGAAAAAAAATACATGTATAAAAAAATGTTGTTTTTCACTCCACTTTGTAATACAATAGGTCTCATATTTTTATTCGTGTTGGAAAAGCGATATTCAGCAAAAAAAAATGTTAAACAATTTTTTTCATTTATTCGGACACCTTCGATATTACTCTCAATTTTTTATAAGCTGTAGGGACATGTATAGAACCTACAAAAAAATTGGTGTAGTGGGCATCGACTACTTGAAGGATTCAAAAAAGAAAGAAAATTAATTAAATTTATTTAATTGTTTTTTTATTTTTATATATTTTTTTATTTCACTTATTTTTTGTTATTCCTTCAAATAATCGATCCACAGAGCTACTTGACGTGTAACGACGATACGGCCTTCAGGGTTTACATACAGTTATTCGTGCCTATAGCCATTTATTGGATCGAAAATTTTGGAAAATATTTTTTTTCTCCTTGAAATAGCCGATGACCACTATGCCAATTTTTTGGTATGCTTTTGACATATCCCTGTAACTTGTATAAAATTGGCAGTGATATCGAAGGTATCCGAATGAGTTAAAAAAATTGTGTAACATTTTTTTTGCTGTTAATAGCTTTTGCAACACGAATAAAAATATGAGACATATTGCAATGCAAAGTTAATTGAAAAACAACATTTTTCTGTATGTGTGATTTTTTGTCAGATTTACTCCATCGAAGTTATATGAATAACAAAAAAAATATACACTTCCTAAATGGATGGATTAAAAAATCTGAAAAAATTCACAAAGAGTTCTTTTAAGTGGTACTAAAATGTGGCCAATTATCGGATAGATCTGAGAGGGTCGAAAAAAAAAGTGGCTGAACTGACAGAGAATGCCTCATATTTAGGTGAGTTCGTTGCTTAGCTTACGAATTTTTTTTATTATTGCAGACTACAGCAGCTTGTTACGTTTTGGTAAGGCCAAGTGCTGGTCTTCAATTCCCCGCGGTCAGCTATCTTAAGAACCTCATGACCGAGAGTTTGACCACCGATAAACAAGCAAAGAATCCAAAGAATTGCGACGTCTTGCCCAAAGTTGTTTTGGACTGCAAACACATCGACAAGATTGACTTTACTGCTCTTCAAGTACGTAATATCACTTTTTTTTCATGTACTCACCAATGTTTTCTGGAAAATAAAGAATCAGATTACAAAATAAGAAAAATTTTGGTAACATTTGCTAATTCCTCATCGAGGTTATCAGGTTTTTATTTTTTGAAAAACGGTTTTATTAATTGAACATTTAGATTATTGATATTAACAGTGGCTTAACATTTATAACCATGTTTATTTTTTCACTTTCTGTTTATAAATTGTTTATTCGTTCTATTTTTTTCTTCTATTTAGAATTTTGCCAAAGTTGAACTTATTATTTATCGGTAATTTTGCGAAAAAAAATGCTCTTTACAAGAAAGAAAAAAGAAAAACATGTTATTTTTTTTACATTAAAATGAATCAGATATTCAAAAAAAAGCTCTACCGAAATAATTTTATTTCTTGAAATTAAATAAAAAAGAACTATTTAAATAAAATTGATCGAATTAAGTATGATAATTTCTGAAAATATATTCAAGAATCCATTTTTTTTGGAAGAATGAACTATAATATATAATATTGATCTGATTATGATGAGTCAATTCGGCATCCAGATTATTGACTTTACTAGTTGCTTAAAAGTTTTACACATATTTACGCTTATAGAAGCAAAAAAAAATTATAACGTTTAAACAAAATCATAAAATTCGCATGAGAAATTAAGTGAATTCAATTTCTTTTTTACTACACAGGGTTTGAGTCAAGTAATCGAAGACCTGAAGAGCTGCAATGGTTATCTGATACTCCTAAATCCGATCGATGAAGTATCTCAGAACTTACGAGCCTTCGTCAAGGATTCAATTTTCACAGCCCACTCGGATTTCGAACTCGTGACAATCTTGAAGCAACTCGATAACGAAGCTGCTGCCATTACTGCCGCCCAGTATAATTCACCTTCGGAAATTATTGACATACCAAACACGAGAACAAAACACAGCGATAATGCGAGTACAGATTTATGATGATTTGTCGCTCTGTATTAATAAATTTACATTTTTTTCAACAATTCCTCTTTCTTAATTATTTATAATGAATCATATATATGGGGTAAAACACGTCAAGTCGACCACACGAATTTTTCATTTCAATAAAAAGTTTTCCAATTTGTTGAGGATGTTGGTCTGGTTGAAAACAAAAATTGCACATTTTTTCAGATTTTTTTATTGCATATTTCAGCCGTTACAAATAACTGAAAATAATAATCGTTAATTTTTTAACGCCAAAACTACGGCTCTCACAAAAACATCATGCTAACAAAAAATTTAAGGTATCTAACGTTCTTTTCAACAAATTTTTTTGCAAATTTTCCTACTCCGTTTTATGCTATTTTTCAATTAAATAATATTTCAATTTTTTTTTCTCCGAAACTGCGTTCTCGATTCAGATGAGATTTTTTACATTTTGTTCCTTAATATGTTAAGAATCTGAAAAAAAATTGGTGAGATGGGCGGCGACTTTGTTCCACAGTTACAGCTCTTCGAATGATCGAACATAACGGTAATCTAATGTGTAATTGCTCTCTGCGTTCAACAGGGTTGAGACTGTCAATAGAAGAAATCTAAAGCCCGCATCACTTGTTTATTTTTTGTTATTTTTAATTTTAATTTTTTTTAAATTTGGTTAATTGGCAAATTCCCCCGTACCTGTCGTCCACACTTTGTGTTCACAACGCAGAACGATGGTCGTGTAACATTGAGCACATGAATATTGAACTCAAGAGACATTAATTCACCACGTTTTGCCAATTTTCGATTGATCAAAAAAGAGCACAATGATGAATTACGTGTCATCAGGAAAAAAGTTTCAATTCCATCAGTCGATAAAATAAATGTATTTAAAAACCCAAAATTTGAAGAGGGAAAAATATCCGATACAAAAAATCCAGTGCGGGCTTCACAATTATTATGTAGACAGTCTGCTGAACGTACAGAGCAATTACACATTAGATTGACCTGGTATTCGATCGTTTGAAGATCTGTAACAGTGGAATGAAATCGCCGCCCATCTCGCCAATTTTTTCTCAGATTCTAGACATATTAAGGAACAAAATATAAAAATTTCAGCGGAATCGGAAACGCAGTTTTGGAGAAAGAAAATATTATAATTTTATTCCATTGAAAAATAGCATAAAACAGAGTAGGAAGATTTTGCAAAAAATTTATTGAAAAGAACGTTACATACCTTAAATTTTTTGTTCACGTGATTTTTTTGCGAGAGCTGTAGTTTTGGCGTTAAAAAATTAACGATTATTATTTTCAGTTTTTTGTAACGGCTGAAATATGCGATAAAAAAGCTGAAAAAATTTGTAACTTTTGTTTTCAGCCAGACCAACATATCTCACAAACCTTTGACTTTCGTGTAACTCGACTGCAGAATGCGATAGTAATTTACACAGAATGAATTACGCGAGTATCAAACTTTTACTAAGATGTACGAAGCATAATCTATCTGAAAAAAAAAGAATTTAATTTTATAATGCACCAATAGACTGTTTTATCCTGGTTAAAATGCGGAAATTAACAACGTTTTCGGTTGTAACTCTGATGTTCGCGTCACTTCGTACGGGTGTAGCATTGATATGCACCTTCAGAAAAATAAGAAAAAAATCATGAAATTCTGGTAAGGTGCAATGAACATAATGTACCTAATTGTAATCGCCAAACATATCAGAAAATTAAGCGGTTATCCTGTGAACGTCTGTCACTCGGTTTCGATGGTGAACCTGACATCCACCGTTATATGGTGCAGGAATATCAGCACAAGCTAATTGAGCCAAATGAATTGAATGCACATAAAGGTAGAATCATCACGGATTGAATGAAGTGAAATTTATGTCGGAGAGTCAATTATTTTGCTCGCAACGTTCTGCGACATGGACTCATATTGCTGCGTGGAGAATAAATGTCAGGTTTTTCGCATTGTTATCCGGCCAAACTAGTCAAGTAAGATAATTAAATTCCATCAGAGTACGTTATTCTTATCACGAATTAGATGTGCGCAGATGTGCCCGACCTCTCGACGAGAAATAATTTTTTTCTGGGTCAAAATGTATTCAATTGTCAGGTTCGAGAATGTCAGGTTTTTAAATTCGCATAATAAATTCAAACTATTATCGTTCCTAAATTATCTAAATTACATTTTGAGTTAGTAGAGTCATTACCAGTCATACTTTTCATTTTCTGCATGCGAATTGAGTAAAATTGAATTAGAAAAATGACCTATTGGAAGGGATAAAACTATGCCTTCAATGGGTCATTTAAAAAAAAAAGTTAAATTGAAAGTAAGTTAAACACTTGTAAAACACAATAACACATAGTTCCTACAATGAATTAGCACCAAATAAATGATTTTTAGTTAAAATGATAATATGATTTTTTATGCGAGCACCCTGTATATGATGCTTTGTCCATGAACGAATATTACTTTCTAAAGGTCCTTAAGGATGTAGGAGCGCGATGGGGTGCTCAACTTGCTGAAAAGTGAGAATTCAGAGAGAAATTCGAACACTTGTCGATGGAATAAAAATCTGAAAAAAATCAAGCATACAAAAGGTGCGGGAAAGATTAATTTTGCATATTCATCATTGCAAAATGTTATTAACAAATAGGTAAAAAAAAAAATTGTTGAAATGAATTTTTTCAGAATTTTTTTTAATCATCGAAATTTCGTTTTTTTGGAATTTTTTTTTTTTTTTTAATGCATGTTAAGTCGCGAATTTTTTATATGTGCTTGTTACAAAACCACCCATTACACCCAAGAAGTTTCGAAACATACAAGAAAAAAAAACCGGAATTTTCAAACATTAGACAAAATTCTGAAAAAATTCATACGTATTCAGAAAATTTAACGAATCATTTTCATTCGAAAAAAAGTTAGGTTGGCGGATAATTTGTTGAACAATTTTTTTTTCACCTATTTGTTAATAACATTTGGCAATTATTAGTATGCTAAATTAATCTTTTCCGCACCTTTTGTATGCTTGATTTTTTTCAGATTTTTATTCCATCGACAAGTGTTCGAATTTCTCACTAAATTCTCACTTTTCAGGAAGTTGAGCACCCCATCGCGCTCCTACATCCTTAAGATGAGTACAAAAAATTGGCGATCTTATGCTCCTTAACTAGATTTTTATTCTTTGAGGCCGTAAAAGTCAAAGGTTTGTGAGATACGCCCATATATCATTCCTACAATATTGTGTGCTTTGTGTAGTAACGCAACCGATCATTTTACCAGTCAAATAGTAACTACAATAATTTGTAGATAAATTTACAGCACAACATACAATACCGCTCGGATTTTCCACTTTTTTTTTTCGAGAGAGATTATTAATTATTAATACCCTTAAATTCAGTAGCAACTTTAAGTTTTATTTATCAAAAAAAAATAATAATAATACATTTCATTTCATAAACTTAAACAAGTCTCTTTTCAATGCTTAAGAAAGACACGTATACATCATATACTCTGCCTCAACGTAAAAATACAGTAGTTTTTTAAATGGATATTTTCTTAATATTGTTAATATACTGTGTCGTAATGTATCACACTTGGGCGTCTTTTGGATACGGATCTACCGTATCTCCGACAGTAACAAATACCAAGGCACGTTTTTTTTTTCTTCTTCTCGATATACTATATTAGCTTGTATTCCAAAGTCTTTCTCTTCGGCTCCGAAGCAGATAGAAAAATAATTCGAATATTTTTCGCATGTAAATGAAAATCATGGTAGATATAATAATCATTCAAGAGGATTACTCGATAATTACAAGCAATTCGAATCCTGCTTCAAAGCATGAGTATAAAATTTCCGAATACAGCCCAGAACCAGGTACATATTTGTCGTTTAATAGGTCACAACTTAACGTTGCTCAAATGTTTTTAATAAATTCAAAAGTTTAGTGAATAAGAATGCGATTATAATCGCTGCAAAAAAAAAAAAATGAAAATAGTCTTAAGCATTCATAACTTTGGCACAATTTTTCGGAATCGCATAAGCGACTATTTTCAAAAGGAATGAAGTGTTATTAACGTTAACGTCAATATTGTGCTACTAAATAAATGGTCATATTTCTCTCAGCCAACGTAGCGTAGCAAACTTATTATCTTTACAGACTACAAGTTTTGGCATAAACGATTGTGATTATTCTCTCTCTATATCAGAAGAGGAGACATCACGAAATAAAACAAAATAAAAATTGCCAAACTTTAGTCTTTGGTTATTAGGAACAAAATGGAAATCAATTATTTTGTGGCAATCTCGCTCGGCCACGACCCTTATTAGGAATTGACAGTAAAGTTTTCATTCTACCAACTCCGATATCGGATGGAAACACTTGAACAGTTTCTTCGTTGGCTTTTTGATTATTATATTCAACTCCCGGGGATCTTGGAGGTTGATGATATTCGGCTTGGTGATAATCGTCAAGTCTGTCCTGGACGACATTGCTGCGATTTATAGCGGCGATATCAGCTTCGTACTTATGCGGTGGAAATGGCACTGGAATCTGCGATATTTGCTGATTATGTCTCGCCATTGTCGGTTGAATTTGTTCGTTGTAATGTGCGCCAATGACGGAATAACCAGACGGATTTTCGTACAATTGTGCCATCATTCTTTGATGCATGAGCCTCTGAACATCCAGCGGAAGATTTTCGAAACCTGGCACAAAGAATCCTTGACATTCTTCGCCACGTGGCAAATTAATCGGACGTTGAACGTGTTGATAAGATTGTGGCAATGGATAATTCAAAGGAAAAGTGTTGCCAGCAGGATCGACATAGCACGGAAGTAATTGTGGATTTTCGTGAAGTGGAATGTTCGAATTTCGCATATTTCCAGCATTCCATTCGGTATTTTCTACGTGACTCATTTGCAAAGCCTCTGGATGCTGGACAGCGATTGGATAGCGCAAATTTAAGGCATTAACTGGTTGAGAATTCATGCGTTGCCATAATTCAAACTTTGCGCGCTCTTCTTCGGTTTGGCAAGTTTTAACGTTTACATTTGTTGTCTCGTTGAAATTTCGCGGTGATTGCGAATTGCAACTACAGTTTGGACAACTGCCGTATACTTTACGATCTCCTGAAGTTTCAGGGATTCCAGGATTTTTTAACGATCCGTTGAAGCTTTCCGCCTGCTTCTGCTGTAAAAGCCTGAAGAGCAGTGGATCTTTGAGTAGCAAACTCGCGTATTTAGCCTCGAAGGACATTCCGGATGTGTAACAAACGCACGACGGTATTGCCGGACGTTCCAGGCATGGAAATCCTGGAGGAGCTTGAAAATTCGATGAAGGCTGCGGCAAATTCTCCTTGGAACATGCAGCGTCGTTGATTTCAGGATAATGAGGCACTTGAGTGACGGAAAAATGATTTGTCGGCGGAGGAACAACCGGAGGCACGGAAATCATTTCCTTAGTGAAATCATGTACTGGAGGAGGCACAGAAAATCTTGACGCGAAGTTAGAAATATCTGGAATCTCCGAGATGTTCGAAGAAATTTCGTTGAAATCTTTAGTATCGCTTTTCACGTCTTGCACAGCGTTTTCGAAAGTTTCTTGAGAATCAGGCACATCTGCGGACCAAGAATGAGGCCCTATTTGAAATACTGGAGCGTTAATATTCAAATCCTGACGAGAAACTGGCGGTTTTTTATCAATTTGCGAATGAGCAAGATATTCATTGTTGTTTTCCTTTTTGATAGATTCTCCGGCGGATTTAAAGGAATTTGTGTCAACTGTTTGCGATTTGTTGGTGTCACGTTTTTGCTCTCCGTCCGGTTTGTAGAAATTACGATCGCCTCTTGATTCTCCGTTAAATTCGCGATTTTCATCGTCAAATTTGTGAGACGTTTTATCAATTCTTGGACCTTTTTGGAAATCGCGATTTGGTCCTCCGCTAGATTTTTGGGAAGATTGATAATTATCTCTTTGATCTTTCTGATATACGTTATTGTGTTGTACGTATTTGTGTGGATTTTGCTCGTATCTCGCATTTTTATAAAAATCACGTTTGGGCTCTCCTCGAGGCCCGTAAAAATTACGATCGCCTTTTGGACCTCCATAGCCACTACTATTATAACCTCGTCCGTAAGTCCTGCTAGAATTTTGCTCGGACCTCGAGCCTCTATCGTATTCACCTTGAGATTCACGAACATTTTTGTTGTAATTTCTATCCCCGGAATTACCGTTATGATAACCGCCTCTATTCACGGATATTCCAGAGGATTGATGTCTTTTCTGCTGATAATTGTTATAATTGGCTCCTGATACGATTGGCCTTCCAGGCGGAGCGAAATTTTGATTAGATTCAGTCGGAATCTGTTCGGAAATATACGAATTTTGCTTCATTCGACCGGAAGTTTCATCCGAAATATTCACAATCGTTTTTGTTTGAGAACCGGAATCTAGATGAGACTGAATCGGTGTTTGTTCTTTCTTAATCTGACGTGAAGTCTCCTCTGAATTATACGAAATTTGATTAATTTCGGAATCTCGTGTTTCCTTCGGTAAATCCGTGGACTGCTTCAACTTTTGTGAAGAAAAAGCTTCGGATGAATCCACTAACTCTTGCGATCCGGTCCAGGACTGCATCGTAGGCGGATCATAATTATTTTTAAATGAATTTCCGTCTATTTCCAATTTATTTAGATTTTCCATCAGAGGTTGCATTGAATTTTGCGAACGATCGGGCAATTCTTCTGAAGAAACAGTCGTAAATTCCTGCTTGGGAAGAGCAAATTGTTCGGAGGACAAATCAGCCGAAACAATTGCAGATTCGGCTGGATATTGAGAGGTATTCGATATTTCCTCCATTTTACTCAGAAACTGGTCCACACTTCTTCTGGAATATTGCGAATTATTCTCCAATTTGCTGTTAAATTCTTGTGTATTTTCTGTATGATCGTGAGAGTAGCCACACGCTTGGTCTAAAAGATCCGTTGGAGTTTCGTTAGATTTTTGGAACGACGCTCGCGAATTTGTATCGCCAGTTTGTTTGCTTTGAGCAGAAACTTGCGTCAAGGCATTCGGTGGATTCGAGGATTTTGTAGAAGAGTTTGACGACGAAACTTGTGTCTCGGTAAATAAATTTGGATCCGTGAGCTGCTGTTCTTGCAGCTGCAGTTGTCTTATGTACTCCTGTTCCTTAAATCGTGCGCCTTTACCCATGAAAAGACGTTTCTCGTTGCAGCCATCAATTCTGCCGTATTTATCGACGAATTTTGGAACAACTGTCGGCACCAACGGCGTTTCTATGGCCATTGGTACTTCGTTTCTCGACTGGGTTTCACTACGACGTCCGCAGTTTTTATCTTCCTTTTCTTGGCCCTTATTCCAACGACGTCGTTGCAATTTATCCCCGGGAACCGTCAAATTTTCAATAGGATGCAAACCGGAGTTGTTGTTGCGATCGGAAACTTCTGACACTTTTTCTGGTTCTGGTGTCGGAAGATTTCTCTGTACTTGGCCCCTGTTAATTTGAAAAATAGAGGGGATTAGTATTTTCAAATTTGATTCGAGAAATTTAAAAAAAAGCCTTTTTTATTGATTTATTGATTTTTTTTTTACCTTATTGGATATTTCTCATTTGTTAAATTTTACTACTAGTTGAAAGTAATTTCAGTCAATTATCACCATTTTTATCCCGAATGATGTACGAACTGTATTTTATTTTATTTTAGAGAAATATCGCATTTTACTTTTTTATTTTTATATACATTTTAGTATTTTTACTTTATTTTTGCTTCCTCATAGAGGAAGCTTTGTTTTCGTAAAAAAAAAATTACGAGATGGTCCAAAACGTCGAAAAAGTGGTTTAGAAAAAATGTCCGAAAACGGCTTTAACAAGCAAACTGAAATTTGGCACGCTGGTAGAGGAGCAACGCCCCTCCCTATGTATGAATTTTCGAAACAATTGAAAAAAAAATTCGGATTTTAAAAGCTTTTTAATTTTTCGAAAAATGTTTGTATGTTCTCTAGCTTCCGCAATTTTTTAGCTTATGAGTTAAATAGTTCTGGACAAATAGAAAAATGAAAAATGATGGTCGGTATTGAATTTGAGCGAAATCCATAAAGCGGTTTAGATTTTATAAAATTTTGAATTTTCGAAAAAATTTTGTTTTCGTTCTTATTCAAGTTGAGTTTGACCAAACCTGCTCAAATCTTTTGCAAGGTAAAATTAACATCCAGTTGTAGTAAATATCGAATTTGGTGAAGATTGGTAAAGTGGTTCAGATTTTATAAGATATTGAATTTTTCAAAAAATCTCTGTATGTTCTCTGGCTGCCACAATTTTTTAGATAATGAGCTCAAACAGTTTTTGACGAATAAAGCAATGAAAAATGACGATCGGTACTGAATTTAAGCGAAATACATAAAGCGGTTTAGATTTTATAAAATTTTGAATTTTCGAAAAAAATTTGTTTTCGTTCTTATTCAAGTAGAGTTTGATCAAACCTGCTCAAATCTTTTGCAAGGTAAAATTAACATCCAGTTGTAGTAGATAGCGAATTTGGTGAAGATTGGTAAAGTGGTTCAGATTTTATAAGACATTGAATTTTTCAAAAAAACTCTGTATGTTCTCTAGCTGCCACAATTTTTTAGATAATGAGCTCAAACAGTTTTTGACGAATAAAGCAATGAAAAATGACGATCGGTACTGAATTTAAGCGAAATACATAAAGCGGTTTAGATTTTATGTAATTTTGATTTTATGAAAATTTTTCTTTTCGTACTTCTTTAATTTGTATTTAAAATAAGGATGCAAAGCCGAACTTTGCACATTGCTTCGTCAATAATTTTCATCTTTCGCAAAGCTTCCTCTACGGGGAAGCCAAAAATAAAATAAAGAAACTTTCTCATAGAGGCGGCGTTGCGAAAGATGAAAATTAATGAGGAAGCAATGTGCAAACATGGTAGCTGTTTTTTTCCGAAAAAAATTCCCTGACTTTTCCCTGATTTTTCCCTGACTAATTTATCAATTTTCCCTGACCGAAATTTTAAGGCCATCTACTAAAAAATTTATAACGCGAATAAAAAAAAATGTATTAGAAACAGATACGTGTTTTTGATAAGTTATTTGTTTCTCGATCAACAACGAATAGTACTTTTGAAGATATATTTTCTCTTTCAAAACATAAACGTTCTTTGGAATTATAATGCTTTAAATCCGATTAAATACTGATGTGAAGTGTAATACTAATTTTAGTAATATATAACACTTTTTAAACTTTTTTGTTGAGTGCTTCGATTTGTTCGAATAGATTTATGTTGTAATGTTTATATCAATTTTTACTTGTTTTTTTTTTCTTGTCAAATATTTTTTGGTTGTTTTTTTTCCAAGTCTTTCTTTTATGGATTTTTATTCAGTTATTGAAACTTTCGCAACAATCTACTTTTTCCTTGACTAATTTCGATATTCTGTGATTTTTCCCTGATTCTCTGATCAATTTTTTATTTCCCTGACTTTTCCCGGTTTACTTTATTTTCTACTTTACATCCTTTTTTTTAATTTTAGGGGTGGGGGTAAAAATAGCGAAGGACCAAAATGGCGACTGGCTAAAATAGTGAAATTCAAAATATGGAACGTCTAAACATAGAATGGCCATCATTATGAAATTGGATATTTTAGCCATTCGCTGTTTTGATCATTCGCTATTTTGACCTCCAGTCTTATTAGAATGTAATCAAAATAGCGAATGGCTAAAATAGCAAATTTTATAATTATGGCGATTCTATATTTAGACGTTCCTTATTTTGAAATTCGCTATTTTAGCCATTCGCCGTTTTGGTCATTCGCTATTTTGACCCCCACCCAATTTTAGAAAAATATCAGAATGAGTCAAAGATACTAAGATCTAAAAAATAATGAATTAAAAAAAAAATAGTTGCAATCACAAAAAAAGGTCTGAAAGTTATTTTTTCATTTACCACTCAGCCTCGATTTCCGGTTGAGCTGCAGATTTTTCGGCCGCTTCGTTGTGGGTTATATCCATAGCACATTTCTCCAAGAAAGCCGTCTCCATGCTTTCTTTTATAGCTCTTTCGATCATCTCTTCTTCGCTCATAACTATCGAATCGACATTTGGAAACAACGATACCGCGGCATTTCCCGCCGGATCCCAAGCGGTTTCGCTCTTGGCCAGTGTTAGCGAACATTCGGGCGCCTTAATATCCCTATTCCCAGCTTGACTGTTATTTCTACTATTGGCCCTTGATTTTTCATTGTCTCTGTACTTGACATCAATATTTTTGGACACATCGGTGCTCTGCTTCTTGGACTTTTTCTTACTCCTTTTATCCTTCTTTTCTGAAGCATACTTTCCATCCTTATCCTTCTGAGGCACTGTCTTCAACATTGTACCCTTTGATTTCTCATACGGCTCACTGTTGACATAAAAAAATGCAAAAGTCAATATTTCTGAGTTTATTTAAGTGACACGATTTGCAATTATTATCATGCTATGCACAAACAGGCACAAAACATAAAAATAAAGTAACAAGTCCAATGAACACTTTCAACAGAAAAAACAGAACATTTTATTTAATCATTATCATTTTTCTTCAACATTAAAAACGTAATTTTTCTAAACTGTGATGATTATAAGCTCCTTCAAATTATGGTAAATTTATCCTGTTTTTTGGAACCTGCTCACAAATTGAGTATCCAAATTTGTCTATCGTTTGCTCAGTGAAACAAATTCATTCACTAAAAGAGAGGATAGAAACGTTTAATTTAAAAGTATTAAATAGCTCATTTAAGCCATAAAATCTTACATGGTGTCTGATGGTTAGGGAAAAGTCAGGAAAATCAGGAAACCTGGAAAAATGGATTAGAAGTTCAGGGAAATGAGGCGAAAATTCTGGGAAGTTTTTTTATTGAAAAAAGGAGGCTTTGAAAATGAAAAAGCAAAAGTTGAAAAACGACCACTTTTTTACATGATATGAATATGACTTTTTTTAAGATTCTTTAAAAGATTCTTCACAAGATTCTTTTTTTCTACACGGGATGTCAGCATAAAAAATTGCCAAAATTTCATTATTCCTCCAATACACCGATAAATGCATACATAATAAGTACAAAAAATTATACACGCTTGTTCTCAAGTGCATTACAAAATAATTAATATAAAAACATAAAGTCAAAAACATTCAATAATACTTGTAATAATCAATACCCAATTTTTCATCGTCATAACAATTGTAAAATCATAATTTTCATCTCTGTCAAATATCCACAAGTAGAACCAATTAAACATTTTTTTTGAGTGTAGAGCTTTAATTATATTAATTAATATTAAGTGTTTATTAACTGTTGTATAAATTGTGTTAAATTGATAGTAAAGGTAAGCAAAGCCAAACATATGTATGGAAGGATTACTATGTTACTTGAGCCATTGAATATAAATATTAAAAATATAAAGTCAAAAAACATTTAATCATGATTGTATAAATCTATTCCCAATTTTTCATTATTGTAACAATCGTAAAACCATCATTTTCATCTCTGTGAAATATCCTCAAGTAGAACCAACTGGACATTTTTATTTATTTATTTATTTATTTATTTATATATTAATGCGACAGTGTCGGACAAATATTAAATGTTCATTGACTGTTGTACAAATTGTGTTAAATTGTTAGTAAAGATAAATGGAGCCAAACATACAGATCTATGGAAGATTTACTATGTTGTTTGAGCCATTGCATAAAAAAATCTATTCCCAATTTTTCATCATTATAACAATCGTAAAACCATCATTTTCATCTCAGCGAAATATCCTCAAGTAGAGCCAACTGTACATTTTTTTCACAGTATAGAGCTTATTAATTTCGATAAAGAACAAACAAAAAATTGAAGAAACACAACAGTGTTGGACAAATATTAAATGTTCATTGACTGTTGTACAAATTGTTTTAAATTGTTAGTAAAGATAAACGGAGCCAAACATACAGATCTATGGAAGATTTACTATGTTGTTTGAGCCAATACATACACTGTTAAAAATATTTTGAAAATTAATATATGTATTGGAAGTTCTTTTCCAGATACGGTATATTAAATTTCATTATATTA
Source organism: Ephialtes manifestator (assembly GCA_963970395.1). Classification (NCBI taxonomy): domain Eukaryota; kingdom Metazoa; phylum Arthropoda; class Insecta; order Hymenoptera; family Ichneumonidae; genus Ephialtes; species Ephialtes manifestator. The sequence goes on along the minus strand of OZ019969.1, from coordinate 36,557,565 downwards.
AATTTTGGTACATTTATTACGGTATTAATACAGTATTATGGTATTAATTACGGTATATTAAATTTCATTTAATATATCGTATATTATTACCGAATCTGTATATTAAATTTCATTTAATATACATTTAATATACGGATTCTGTATATTAAATGAAATTTTGTAATATAAATAATGTAAAATGTTATAGAAATATTGTAAAGTTCCAATAATTATATTATAAACACAACTTTTATGGAGTGTTTAGTATACTGTATATTAATTTTGCAACAATTTTTTATATATTAATTAATATTTGTATATTAAATTTAATATACGCCTATCCGCAAAAAAACTTTCAATACTTTATATTAATTTTCATACAAAAATTTCTAACAGTGTATAAAAATTAAAATAGAACATCAAAAAACATTTGATCATACTTGTATCAATCTATCCCCAATTTTTCATCAACGTAACAATTATAAAATCATAATTTTCAGTTCAGCAAAATATCTTCAAGTAGAGCCAACTGTACATTTTTTTCAAAGTATATAGCTTATCAATTTTGTTAAAGAATAAGCAAAAAATTAGAGAAATGCGACAGTATTGGATAAATATTAAGTGTCCATTGACTGTTGTACAAATTGTGTTAAATTGTTAGTAAAGATAAACGGAGCCAAACATACAGATCAGAGTTGTAAATCCCCATTAATTCATGAGATATAGTTTACAGTACAATTTGTTTTGTAATTATGATTTCATAATAATAATATGTAGTAATTATAAAATAGAGTATAAACATTTGAATACCTGAAAAAAATACTAATTTTTACTTTAATATTGCAAGAAATAGTGGAAAAAAATGGAGGAAATAAGTAATGCATTACTTTCTTAATGCATTACTTATTTTTTTCCATTTTTTCAAAAGGATTACCATGAATTTTTATTGAAAAATAATAATTTTTGCGGCCATTCCAAAGTTTAATCACCGTATTACAATCGCTACATGTTATTATTATGAAATCATAATTATAGAACTGATCGTATCATCATCATTATTTCTAGAAGTATTAGGCATTTACAACTCTGATACAGATCTAGGGAAGATTTACTATGTTGTTTGAGTGATTGCATATAAAAATTAAAATTAATTTATTTTTTAACTTGGCGTCGAGTCGCTACCGTGATTCTTGATATAACATAAAAAAACATTTAATCATAGTCGTTAATCACTATCGTAACAATCGTAAAACCATCATTTTCATTTCATCAAAATATCCTCAAGCCGATCAAATTGTACATTTGAGTTAGCAAATAAACAAAGCGGAACATACGAATGTGTGGAAGAATTACTATGTTATTTGAACCATGGCGTATTATGTATTTTGCAAATAACGGCCGATGGTTTGACTCTTAAGGGTATCACAATATTTCACACTTGTAACAATCGTAAAACCATAATTTTCATTTCAGCCAAATATCCTCAAATATTTATTAATTTTCGATAAACGATAATAAAAAAATAAAAAATTGGAAAAATACGACAGTTTTGTCGGATAAACATTTTCATTTCAGCGAAATATCCTTAAGTATTTATTTATTTTCGATAAACGATAATAAAAACAAAAAAAAAAATTGGAAAAATACGACAGTTTTGTCGGATAAATATTAAATGTTCATTGACTGTCGTATAAATTGTGTTAAATTGTTAGCAAAGATAAACAAAGCCGAACATACGGATGTGTGGAAGAATTACTATGTTGTTTGAGCCATTGCATACACTGTTAAAAATATCTTGAAAATTAATATATGTATTGCAAGTTCTTTTCATATTTCATTTATATACAATATATCTGTATATTAAATTTCATTTAATATACAGATATATTGTAAAGTTCCAATAATTATATTATAAACACAACTTTTATGAAGTGTTTAGTATACTGTATATTAATTTTGCAACAATTTTTTATATATTAATTAACATTTGTATATTAAATTTAATATACGCATATCCGCAAAAAACTTCCAACACTTCATATTAATTTTCATACAAAAATTTCTAACAGTGTATAAAAATTAAAATATAACACCAAATTTTTTCATTATTATTTCATCATTATTTTTTATTTATTTATCTATTTATTTTATCTATATTTTACCCTCTGTTATTATTTTTGTCAAAACCGCACTGTACGCACACCCACGGGCTCACTATAGAGCCTATTGTAGATGCGTTCAGTGTAAACAAGGTTATTTATTTATTTATATGAATAAATAAACAAAAATAAATAAACAAAAAAAACATTTAATCATACTCGTATCAATCTATTTCCAATTTTTCATCATTGTAACAATGTCAAAAAACATTTAATCATACTCGTATCAATCTATTCCCAATTTTTCATCAACGTAACAATCGTAAAATCATAATTTTCATTTCAGCGAAATGAGTAGAGCCAACTGTACATTTTTTTCAAAGTATATAGCTTATCAATTTTGATAATAAAAAAAAAAAAACATTGGAGAAATACGACAGTTTTGTCGGATAAATATTAAATGTTCATTGACTGTCGTATAAATTGTGTTAAATTGTTAGCAAAGATAAACAAAGCCGAACATACGGATGTATTGGAAGTTCTTTTCCAGATACGGTATATTAAATTTCATTTAATATACAGATATATTGTAAAGTTCCAATAATTATATTATAAACACAACTTTAATGAAGTGTCTAATATACTGTATATTAATTTTGCAACAATTTTTTATATATTAATTAACATTTGTATATTAAATTTAATATACGCATATCCGCAAAAAACTTCCAACACTTCATATTAATTTTCATACAAAAATTTCTAACAGTGTATAAAAATTAAAATATAACACCAAATTTTTTCATTATTATTTCATCATTATTTTTTATTTATTTATCTATTTATTTTATCTATATTTTACCCTCTGTTATTATTTTTGTCAAAACCGCACTGTACGCACACCGACGGGCTCACTATAGAGCCTATTGTAGATGCGTTCAGTGTAAACAAGGTTATTTATTTATTTATATGAATAAATAAACAAAAATAAATAAACAAAAAAAACATTTAATCATACTCGTATCAATCTATTTCCAATTTTTCATCATTCTAACAATGTCAAAAAACATTTAATCATACTCGTATCAATCTATTCCCAAGTTTTCATCAACGTAACAATCGTAAAATCATAATTTTCATTTCAGCGAAATGAGTAGAGCCAACTGTACATTTTTTTCAAAGTATATAGCTTATCAATTTTGATAATAAAAAAAAAAACATTGGAGAAATACGACAGTTTTGTCGGATAAATATTAAATGTTCATTGACTGTCGTATAAATTGTGTTAAATTGTTAGCAAAGATAAACAAAGCCGAACATACGGATGTGTGGAAGAATTACTATGTTGTTTGAGCCATGGCATATTATGTATTTTGCAAATAACTGCCGATGTTTCGACTCCCGATGGCGTCGCTATTTTTCGATCGCTGCACTTAAGCATCTTACCTACATTCCATGCAGAGGTTCAAAAGATGAGAGTCAATCAAAGATGTCGTTGTATTAATGGCACATTGTAATATAAGAAGAATAAAGCCGGTAATTTTGTAAAACAAGCGAACAAAGAGATTCATGACCGGTTGTAGCCGGTCGTAGTTTTATTTCTATCTACGACTAAGTAATCACAATGTTGCGTACTATATTTTCTTTTTCATGTATATTATTATGTCTACGTATATTCCCTAGCCACGAGACTATTCTCTTATCGTGCACAGAATGAAAAAATATCGCCAGATACGTACCAGATAGAGAGACAATCGTTATAATTCTGCGTAAATGTATCATATCACGGCGCCATGATTTTGTTGGCACTATATGTTGTGGTGTGTTGAATTGTTTGAAGCATATTATTCGCGGAGCGTGTGTCCTTTGTGCGAGTTAACGCATGCGCATTGTCGGTTTAATAATGGAGGGGCATTTAATCACATTCTAGTGCGAAAATCGGAGCCAACGATTAGAAAAGAAAAAAGAAAAAAGAAGCGCGACTTTGTGGTACAAACAAATACGTAAGAAATTAGGGAATACCCCAAAAAAAAGAGTTGACAATTTTTACGGACGTTTTGATAACGGCAGTTATATATGGAATGACGGAATTTTACACGAGACTCCAGATTTTAACTCATTTTTAATGAATGGGGGGTTCAAATTTTTGACATTTTATATTTGACGATTTTTTTTCTTTATTTTCTATCTTTCTACCTTTCTATTCCTTTCTATCTTTCTATCTTTCTATTTTTCTACCTTTTTAAATTTGCTAATTAATTTTAATAATTTAACACCGATTTACGATTTTTAAAAAAAATAAACTAAGAATATGAATTTTGAAAAATAATAATAAAGTTAGCTGTTGATGGAAACTATTTTTGTTTTTAGAGATTTTTCTTGAGCGATTACAATAGTATTAAAGTCGATGGTACAAATAAGAAAGAATCAAGATCATGTATTTTTTAAATTTGTGTTTACAGAATATTTAGAATCGAAAATCGAATTCGTTAAAAAAAAATGGCTAACTTCACTGTCTTATTTTGATTAATTAATTTAAAAAAAAAAAATAGTTTACCACCAAACGCGCTGATTAGGCCACCAATCGATTCTAATGATTGAAAAATAAATTATTCGGTAAAATCATAGGCTTCACCTATAGGTTCGCTTCGGCCTTTACGAGCTTCAAATTTCGCGCCATTAGTCGCAAACAATAATAATAATATTAAATTTGGAGAACTCATGCTCCAAATCTTTATATCAATGAATTTACTTACGCGCTTTTTCCTGTTCTCAACAAAATATTTAGAAATCTATCGTAAGGTCGACCTTGACGAAAAATAAAAAACGTATTTGTTGGTAGAATTGAAAAAACCGCTGTAGTGTAATAACCGCGCAGCCAACATAACGAAATGAATGGAACTGCATATTTAAGGTAGTCTTTGCGCCTGGTATTCATTTAGCATAAGTTCGAGAAAAATGAGATAGAATTGCAAACACTTCTCGATGGTATAAAAATCTGAAAAAATCCACATTAAAGGTACTGAAAAGATTAATTTTGTATGATAATTATTCTAAAATGTAATTAACAATTTGATGAAAAAAAAAATTGTAGTACAAATTTTCCGAAAGCCCACATTCTTTAAAATGAAAATGATTCGTTCATTTTTCTGAATACGTATGAATTTTTTCAGATTTTTAAATTCACTTTGAATTTTCTTCTTCTTTATATCCAAAAAATGGGTAACATACAGGTGTCCGAAAAGCGTGTGATGATTCGCTGTACTTTGGTGCCGGGAAAAATGAAAAATAGTGGACGCTCAAAAAATAGATAAATAAATTGATGAATATAAAAAAAAAATTTTTGTTTTGAGAATTAAAAAAAAAGAGTGATTAGTACTAATCGAGATAAATGAAGGACTTTTGAAAAATCAAATGCAATTAAATAAAAAATTTACAATTCACCGAAATATTAATTAAAACAGTGTAGTGAAGTCTACAGAAATAATAAGAATAATAATTGGATCCTATAACAAAAACTATTTTGATAATTTGTGCTAAACTCTTCGGGTTTTTTTGGTACGATTGTCCCAAGGAAAATCCACAATTATTTTCCTGGATTTATTCCCACCGGTGCCTCCTCTTTCGCCGGATCTCAGCTGGGTGAACTGAGTAATTCAGCTGAACCGTGCGATTTGGCCTTGCCGACCGGAGAGAGAACGTCACGCAGAGCGCATAATTGGACCAAGGGAGCCATCGGTATCACGACGGACCTCAAGGATTCCACCGGGCCACTGACGGTTTACGGCAACGAAGGGACGACGACTCAACCGGGCCACTGGGGCTTACGGCAACAACGGGACGACGACTCATCCGGGCCACTGGGGCTTACGGCAACAAAGGGACGACGACTCATCCGGGCCACTGGGGCTTACGGCAACGGAGGGATGCACCAGGATTGTGTATTATCGAAAGAATGAACTTTAAAGACTCCGTGGTGCATGGAGGCATATTTAAGTGTTTAATTATTAGTGAAACGTCGACAGTAGCCAAGAAACTATAAGTTTTTGAACCATTCATTTAGATGCGAATGTACATTGTCCTTCCACAGGCTTTTGAGTCTCGGTTTTCCCTGTGGGCGTAGGGCGAACGCCAGGACAATTATGGGGTTGCGAGAGGTCCAAGACAGGTCAGAACGAAGCTATTCCCTCTCCAACATCCGCGTTAATTATACTAAATAATCTGTTGCGTATTGTAGATCCCTTAGAATTATTTTTAGCAAGTAGACTTGTTAAAAATGCCTCGAGGGAAACAAACGGCTACTGTTAGACACGCCAGACGCTCGGCCCCGCAAATAGGAGAAGAACCACCTGCCGAAACAAACTAGACAAATGATTCGCTAATGCCGATTTCCGGAATTAATCGCCCTTCGAGCAACACGAGTATTAGCGGTGTAAGTGTCGCGTCGCATCCGGATATTAGAGTCAATAATATTGGAAATCAGTCAATGACTGGCTCAATGGCAAGCTTCGAACCTCCTATTAGCAGGGGACTGAGTCCTGGATATAAGCTCGCGGCCTCCATCATCCCGGAGTTCGATGGAGAGAATTTACCGGTCTCGCAATTTATTGCACAGTGCAGGGCCATGGCATCAGTAATAGAACCGCATGAAATAAAATTACTGATCCTTCTGATCCGCACAAAGGTGGTAAAAGACGCCCGCAGGCACGTATGGAAGAGCGGCAAGGATTTTTCAACGCTAGATTCACTTTTAGACCATATAGAGAGTCGCACGCAGACGAACGACTCTAGTTCACTACTGCAACAAATAACGGTAATCACGCGCAAATCGGGAGAAAGTATCGGCAAATATGGATCGCGAAAGGTACTTATTATCGGAGATCCGTATGTGCTTGGAACGAGAAAACCCAGGCGCGATCTGAAAACCAATTGCCGCGGGAATGGAATGAACGGTAGTAAAACATTTTATTAGAGGTCTTGACCAGAACACGCTAGGATTTCTCGAAAACAGGCACCCTACCGACTTAGACACGGCAATAAACCTCGCGACAAAGGCCGACATCGAAGCCCGCAGTTGGGCAGGTACGCACAATCCGTCGAGTGTAGATACCTGGAGCTCCCATGAACCCTCAGATGTTGATAATTTCAAAGCGATCTAAAAGCGACTTGTATACCTGACGACAGGCGTTGAGGCCCCGAGACCAGCGCGCGGAAAGTCATTAAGCTCGATGCAGTACTACGGATACAAGGGGTTCGGGCACGTGCGTCGCGACTGCTCAGCCCCCCGTAAAGTTGGAAGTAAAAATAAGGTGAGAGACATCGGTTGCAATTATTGTCAATATAAAAGCACGAGGAAGTAGATTGTCAACTCAAACGCAGACGCTTTTTCCAGGAATCCTCCCGATCTAAACAAACGATACGAACAACCGACAGACGTAATGCACGTTGAACAGATACTGAGCATCGATGCTCAGTCATCTGCCCAACAGGTATTAAACGTACAGGAAAACGAGGACAATACTATGGAGGAGGAGGAGGACTGGGACAGCAATGAATTTGGCGAACAAATTGAATCATTAGAAGAAATGATTGCTAACGTATTTCTGACAGCCGGGCGATTGGGTACCACCCAATCTCCTACACTGAATGACTCGGACGAGGCTCGGTTAACAGCCCCGGAGTCCGTAAACAACCCTGCACACTGCAGGGAGAACATAGGAACCCCGGCAACGGGAGGGAGGCACCGGAACCCCGAAGATACTCCCGATCCGAAATCTCTCCCAGAAACAATTGCGCATGCAAACACTTACAAACCCGGAACACAAACCCCCGTGTCTATCCGTCAAGAGCCATACAATCAGCATGATCCAAATTAAAAAACGCCATACGTTTCGAGTAACAAAAGGGGGGAAGGTGCCGGAATGATCACGGAAAAAGTCCTGGTACTTCGTGACCGTCAAGGGTCAGATGCAGGTGTCCATCCCCGATGGATAGCTAATTCCTCGAACGTGACCGGCAAGGGTCAGATGGAGTTCTCCTTTGCACAATGGAACGAAAGACCCGGCCATAAATGTCAGACAATACTAGAAAATCGAATAGAACTCGTAAAGACAACCGCGAGCAACACTGATGATCCCCGACTAATAGGCGTAGTCTACGCAATCGAATATTCGTGTATACTAACGACAAAAGATACCCTTATCTTAAGCGGTTGGCACAAGGTTAATTTCATCCCCGCCGATTGTATGCTAACAACCGCGATTAGCAGAGAATTAACAGATGCCGGTTTAACCGACATAAATAAAATAAAAGAAGCGAAACCGCAACTAGGACAGGTGATCCTTTTCGTCGATAACGGGCGTTGCACTTTCAACCTAGCGATCAAAAATACGTATGACGAGAGGCCGTACTTGAAAAACATAATAGACGCCATTAACGATCTCAGGGACGTTACGGATCTACTCGAGGTAAAATTAGTTGACGTTTCGAAAACGGGAAATGGTGTGGATCGCATTCCATGGCAGTCAATATAACAAGCTTTTCGCGGGACTTTTGCTAACACCGAAACAAAATACGGGTATGCACCGGCGAAATACAGTTTCCTCCAGTCGCGGATAGAATTAAAACAATTCGGGAATATCACGATTCGTCAGTCGGGGGTCATAAACGAGTTTCGAAAACGTACCATCGTATTCATAATGATTTCTTTTGAAGCGGGATGAAAGACGAAATCGCTACGTTGAGACAGCTTTATTTTATTTTACTTATTATCTTCGTCTAAATAAAGCTAACATTCGGCGCGGCCTGGGTCAATGGCTGCCGAGGCTCTATATTCCGTTTGTCAATTTAATCATTTAGGGCGCCAATTAGTTTTTAAGCTCTAATAACTTGTCTAGTAACGGCTAGCTCTATAGAGATGGACATTAGGGCTGTTCAAAAAAACATAATTTTCTTATAATCGGCTGCTCCTGAAATGCTGTATTGATTATCACCAAAAAAAATGTTTTCGCGAAAGCTGGCAGTTGTGCGATGATATTAAATACTGCCGCATCAAGGCCAAAAATCATGAAAAGCGGCAACTTTTATAATTTTTTTTTTTACGTGATGAAGCGCTCATGAAGATTCTGGTTGCTTTCGATAGACTATGAAATTGTGTAAAGGCACAAGCATGTTCGATAATGTTTAGTACTGCCGCATCGACATTGAAGTTACCACAATCAAAAAATTAAATCCTTCAAAACATTGAAATATTCGACTGCTCATCGACTATTTCGTGCGATTTCAAATGAAAAAATGGCTCTTGAAACGGGAGTCATGTATGATCATAATCATGATGATTATAAGCAATTTTCGAATTTTGGGAAACTGCGATATCGATGCGGCAGTACTAAATTTGATCATACAGGGCTCCCGTTTCATGACCCATTTTGTCATTTGAAAACACGCGAAATAGTCGATGAGCAGATGAATATTTTAATGTTTTAAAGGATTTCATTTTTTATTTTGTTAACTTCAATGTCGATGCGGCAGTACTAAATATTATCGAACATGTTTCTGCTTTTACACAATTTCATAATCTATCGAAAGCAACCACAATCTCCAAGAGCACTTCACCAAGTAAGAAAAAAAATTTCTAAAAATCGCCGTTTTTAATAAATTTTGGCCTTGATGCGGCAGTACTTGATATCATCGCACAACTGTCAGCTTTCGCGAAAACATTTTTTTTGTGATAATCAATACAGCATTTCAGGAGCAACCGATTGTAAAGAAATTATGTTTTTTTTAAACAGCCCTAATGGACATCCACGGGGAGGGTAATGGAAAGACCCAAGGAAATAAAGTGTAGAATCAGAAGAGAGATTTGTTCGAAAACGTGAAATATAAATAATCGTACTCACATGATTTTCCAACTCGAATTTTATTGACTATTTTGACAAGATTTCCTCTCTATATGTTTTGTCAATATTCCTTATCCTTCGTCTATTTGTCTGAAGCTCGATAGTGCTAATCACCAACACTCGTCGATTACAATTTTCACGTTTGTCACTTTGTATAAGCTGGGATGATACCCTTCACCTCGAGCGCTGACCTCCTTGCTCGTTCGCTACGAATCGAGAAGTGAAATAGATCCCGCTCGATGTGGCCCTTCGACGTACTCATGGGAAAAGCGATATTTTGACGCATGCGCTGTCGACTTCTGTTCCTTCGTCAAGTCGGAACGCGTGGCGCTGGTGTGTTCTTTTGAACCGGAGTTTTGACGATTCTCGATGCTACAATCTTTGACAAATCTCAATCATAATTAACAATAGTCGCAGAATCATACAGTTTTATACGTTGTACTCTATTAAGATATTATTTTAATGCGCAATTAGCCCTCGAGGTGAAAGTCTGGCGTGTGACGTCGAGGAAAGGCTTATAAATACAAATTCTCCTGTCACAACGTACATAAGAGCTTGCAGGAGTTGCCAAACTAACAAACTCGTTCGCGTAAAGACTCGACTCCCGATGCAGATAACGGATACACCGATAGAACCATTCGAGCACGTTCAAATTGATATCGTAGGCCCTCTACCAATAACCGAAAGGAAAAACCGATATATTTTAACGATCCAAGATAACTTCTCGAAATATAGCGAAACAATAGCGTTAAGGTAGTTCCGTCGCTTCGCGCTCACTTCGCATAAGTTTCCGAAAAATGAGAGCGAATTGCAAACACTTCGTGATGATATAAAAATCTGAAAAAAATCATGCATATTTAAGATACTTAAGACATTATTTCGACATAATAATAATTCCAATATGTTATTAACAAATTGATGAAAAATAAAAATGTTCAACAAATCTTCCGACAACCTAATTTTTTTGTTTCGATGAAAATGATTCGTTCATTTTTGTGAATACGTATGAATTTTTTCAAATTTTTTTCTTTGCTTTGAATTTTGTGATTTTTTCCATGTAAAAAATCGAAAAATTCAAAGCAAAGAAAAAAATTTGAAAAAATTCATACGTACGCAGAAAAAGGAACAAATCATTTTCACCGAATCAAAAAAATTAAGTTGTCGGAAAATTTGTTAAACAATTTTATTTTTCATCAATTTGTTAATAACATTTTGGAATTATTATTATGCCGAATTAATGTCTTCAGCATCTTTAATAGGCATGATTTTTTACAGATTTTTATATCATGGAGAAGTGTTTGCAATTCGCTCTCATTTTTCGGAAACTTATGCGAAGTGAGCGTGAAGCGACAGAACTACCTTAAAAGAGATCGACTCGATAACAATAGCCCGCGTTTTCGCCGAGCAGTTCAACACACGGTTCGGTTGTCCGCGAATAATTCACACCGACCAGGGAAGCAGTTTCACGAGTAAAATCTTTCGTACAAAATGTCGACTTTTAGGGAAAACAGACGCAGAAATACAGTTAGATACAAAAGGAACGAAAACCGTGCACCTAAACAAACTGAAACTTGCCACTCTCCCACCTAACAGAGATACCTCGTAAATAGAATAATGACTAAATACAAATGTAAACGTAAATATTATGATAAATATTAAAGTAGGCTAGAAATAAGTGATACAAAAAATCGTTTCCCATTTAAAAAGAGAACCGTCTTTTTCTTATAAGGGGGAAAGTGTGATGAGCTGAGGTATAGAGCGTCATCACTATATCGGATTTTATCATAAGCTACATTACCGGGAGTCTCCCGGTATAGTAGAACACTGTTGTTAAGGACTCGCGCAGCGCGAATCACGCTTTTAAATTAGCGCAGCATGCCTCAGCTACAACTTTCTCCTCAGCTCACATAATTTAACAAACAGTTTCCTGTAAAATATTGTATTTATGTTTGAGCACGTTCTTCATAAATCACCCAATAATTAAGCCTCGTTCCTAGGGTTTTCTAGCAATAAAACTCAAGAGTGCACACGCCTGATCAGCGTCTCCGCGCGAGCCTGATTAACGTCGTCGAGCGGGCCTGCTTTTTGTTAACCACACGTGCTGACCAGAGACAAAAAACCTTTCGCCTACTTGGGTCCTACGCTGAGACTTTCCCGCGGAACTTTCCATCCTCTCCCGCACTTTTCTTATTTTCCTCCTTTTTAGCAACGAAGGACTTTGGAAGCGCACACGCTGATTTTTGAGAGTTAGTTCCAGAGCAACCAGCAACGAATAAAAATCATTTTACTCGAGTAACGCGCAGTTTGCTATTCTTGCTGCTCGCGCATTTTCCAAATTCCTACGTTCGTGCAATAGCAGCAGTTATAAGTTTTTGTACAAGTTATCTTCGTAAAATAATTAAGTTTAGTCTTATATCGCGTTTTTAATAAATAGTAAATCAGTGCAAGTAAATTCGAAGACAGTGTTGGTCATTTAAAAGTTCCCGGTCCCATTGCTCTATTTCTATAGTTAATTCAGCAGCGAATCCACAACGAGCGAGCGGTCGTGGATGACAAATAGGAGAGGAGCCACATCCACCAACTGCTCCGATGTGACGCATGCGTCACTTTACCATTATCTTAACGCGGTTTATTCAAAGATTCGTATTGCAGAATAAAGCTATTGGTATAAATCGGCTAAATTAAATAGAATAATTATACCCCGAGAGATTCGAAATTAATAAATGGTGACTTATAATAATATGTTGCAATAATATTAGATATTTCTTAAAGGCAAAGAATGAATACAAAGACATGATTGTGTCGGCGTATGTATATTTAGTTATTATCTTTGTTATTGAAAAGACGTCGGGCGCATGTATGTTTATTTCAGAGTTTCGAGTTTATATAAATGTTTATCCCTAAGTCTAGCCTTCGATAAGTGGAGTCTTGACTGCTGACCCTTCTCTTATCGCGTCCGTGAGAAAATGCACGGAATAGAAAATGCTCCCTTGTTCTTATTGAACTCGTGCATGATTGGCTGCGAGAGCGTTGGGTAGGAGAGCCGTTGTGTGGTTCTTCTAGCCTAGACTCAAAAAATCTTCAAAGAATAAAGTAGAACAATTTTAATACCGAAAGCGAACGGATCTCATTTTATTCTCTGACAATCCTTCCTGATTCACAAGGTGGGTTTTTACCCTTTATCAACTGGACCCAGGAAAGGACATCGTTGGATATAATTCAAATTCCCGCGAATCAAGACGCTCAGGCGTTACACCGAGACGTAACAAGCGCTCTTCTCTTACGACGAAACTCTCCCTACGCAAAGTCTCTAGCACACTACGGCTCTGAAATCGTTATTAAATCGCAGACTCGGTGACGAAAGTTAGTGAGATCGCTAAACGAAGTTCTCCAATACGAATGCCTATTTGAGAAAAAAACGGAAATATTTTAATGTCTGTCATCGACAAAATATAAATGCCGACGAATATAAGTTCCATACTCTCTTCTTCGAAGCTCTCTACATCGAATGCTGACCATCCGCCGAGCTCTCCCTAAAAATCAGAATTGAGTGAAAATGTATTCAAGCGTCACCCTCCCTGAACCGATGCGACCCATTACCGACGTCGCAAGGTAATGTCACTCGCCGAGAGATGACGCTGATTTACATTGCAATTACACATGTAATTGCAGTAAATAAATTGCAGGCGCAGTCAGTACTTCTCGTCTTTTGCCTAAAACGTCAATTGTTACCGAGAACAACGCTTTACAGTTTTTGTTACCGACCGAGCAGTAACACATCATCGTAAGGGAAGGCGAAATGTCCATGAGTGCGAGAGAGATAGTGATTATCTTTCGGAACAAAAGTTCTCAGAAACTTGATCTTTTTTGGGAAAAATAAAAGTCTTACATCATGCACAATTAAGAGATCAATGATGTAAGACTTTTATTTTATCAAAAAAGTTCGGTGTCATCTGAAAAATTGATTACAGTTTTTGTTACCGACTGAGTAAGTTTCACCTCCTCTTAAGGGGAGGTGAAATATTCATGAGTGCGAGAAGGATAGCGAATATCTTTCGGAACAAGAATTCTCAGAAACTGGACATTTTTTGGGAAAAATTTAAGTTTTACATCATGCAGAATTAAGAGACCAATGATGTAAAACTTTTTTTTAATCAAAAAACGTTCGATGTCCTCTGAAAGATTGTTTACAGTTTTTGTTACCGACTGAGTAGGTTTCACCTCGCCTTAAGAGGCAGTGGTACACCGTTGGAAATTTCTTCGTCCAATGTTAAACGCCTATAGCTCTGTCTCTCTCGCACATAGCTCTGCCTCTCTCGTACTATTTTTCTTTTAATTCTCACAAAAAAACGACTGAATCGACTGAGGAGCCAGAAGCTTAGCCCAATTTCACGATACTTCCGCGTATTCCCTCAAAATTTGACCCCTATCTGTCGAGTAGTTTAGGATAAAACAGGTTTTGAAATTTTGAGGTGCGGTGGGGGAAGTACCACTGCCTCTTAAGAGGTACTTCCCCCACCACCACTCAAAATTTCGAAACCTGTTTTCTCCTAAACTACTCGACAGATAGGGCTCAAATTTTGAGGGAATACGTAAAAAAAACGGCAGAATTGGGCTAAGCTTCTGGCTCCTCAATCGATTCAGTCGTTTTTTTGTGAGAATCAAAAGAAAAATAGCGCGAGAGAGACAGACCTATAGTTTGGAGACGCCGCATGTTCGAACTTCCAAATCTTTATATCAATAAATTCACTTACGTAACTCTTTCCCGTTCCCATACAAAATATTTCGAAATCTATCGCAAGGTCACGACCTTGACGAAAAACAAAAAAACATATTTATTGGTGGAATTGAAAAACCCGCGCAACTCGCCCAATGAAATGATTGGAACTTGTGAAAGTGGAGGGGAGTTGCGTAGTGACAACTGCAGCGCCACCATCGACATCAACGGCAGGAATGTGAATTAAATCGGGATCAGTGGCACCGGAGAAATTTGGAACATAGCAGCAGTGCAGCCGTGGTTGGCGTGTCCGTCGACCGGCCGTTCCTCTCCTTTCGGAAGTTCACGTCAAAAAATTATTCTCTCGCTTATATTAGTTTTGTGTCAACTGTCCCCGAGTATCGCGCCTGGATTGCTTGCTAATAAAAATAAAAACATGGGGATGCTGTCCGTCAATGATTATTGACCGATACTCTCGTCCAGTAAGCTAATAAAAAATACCTTTGTTACTTTGCTTTCAACCCCCGCCGGCTGTTTACGTACGCTTTTTCTTTTTTTTTTTAATGCAGCAAACAATTATGAGAGAAAAATAAGTCATTTGAAAGTTCGATAATTTAGTTACGTCATTTAATAAAATGCCTTTTTATTAATAACAGTGTTAGATGAAACTGTTGTTGTTTTTTCTCAGTGAAGCTGAATTGTTTTAATTGACGTCTATGTAGGTCGTTTTATTTTATCGTTAATAAGTGTTTGTGAAAATTATTGAAATGGCAACAAATTTTCGGCCGTTTTTTTATAGACGTGGAAAGAAGCGATTTTAGTTGGTTCAACTAAACTCGAATAAATATTTATTTGAACCAACAAAATCTCTGGGATTCAACTGAAAAAATTATGTTTGAGGTGAGAATTAAATATTGTGCTGATTAAATATTTATTGAATAGCCCGCCAAATTCGATATAATTGAAATTTAATAGTAATCCTAGACAAAACTGTGGTTTTTTTCACAGTAGATCGATTTTGTTATAATTGCTACGAAAGTAGGTTGTGAATTCTTGCAGTTTTGTTATTGCCTAAAATATCCGCGATGAAACAGAAATATCGTGCCATTTTTCACATAAATGAAAAAGATATTTGCTTCGACCAAAATCGGTAAAAATATATGAACTTTCGATCAATTTTTAAAAAAATGTTTTATTTCATTATAGTTACAATCATTTTTGAGGTGAGAAGATTAGATCGAGGATTTTTTTAGTGTTTATTGAAAATTAAAATAAAATAGCAAAATTCGAAAGTAGAACTTGTGGATTTGTATTGGATCAAAAATCGGCGTTGCATTTACGTATTTCTGGCAATAAAAATAAATCGTCTCTGTTTAGTGGCGAATATTTTGATAGTTTATAGTATTAATTATTTCCTGGCTATGCTGGCGAATTTATTTAACGGCCGCGTAAATTCATTTTACCGTTAAATTAATTGTTGAACCGTTTAGCACATCGTATACGCATCGATACGAGGGCCGTTGTAGTTACACTACGACAAAGTGATACGTGGCCTAGAGTCGCGACTGGCAAATTTCCCTGAACGTTATGCAACTCAGCTGGACAATTATTGGAGGCAATCGAAGGCTATTACGACGATAAAGAAATGAAAAAAAAAAAAAAAAAAAAATAACAACACAACAGATACCTACAATATGGCAAGTTTATGCCGTTGTGCATTGCAGACACCGAATAAATCAAACGATAAATGTTTAAGGGGAGGGAGACATTTGAAAAAAAAAAAATTATATTTGAAAATTCAATATCATCCAAATTCTCTTGCATATAAAAAAGAATGTAAAGTAGAACTTTGCACATTTCTTCCTCATTAATTTTCATCTTTGAGGAAGTTTTCTTTATTTTATTTTCAGCTTCCTCGTAGAGAAAGCTTTGCGAAAGATGAAAATTATTTACGAAGCAATGCGCAGAGTTCGACTTTGCATCCTTATTTATGGTGGCCGCGGTCAGGGAAAACCGGGAAATAAAAAATTGATCAGGGAATCAGGGAAAAGTCAGGGAATATCGAAATTAGTCAGGGAAAAAATAGATTGTTGCCAAAGTTTCAATAACTGAATAAAAAACTATAAAAGAAAAACTTGGAAAAAAAACAACCGAAAAATATTTGAAAAGAAAAAAAACAAATAAAAATTGATTGAAACATTACAACATAAATCTATTCGAACAAATCGAAGCACTCAACAAAAAAGTTAAAAAAATGTTATATATTACTAAAATAAGTATTACACTTCACATCAGTATTTAATCGGATTTAAAGCATTATAATTCCAAAGAACGTTTATGTTTTGAAAGAGAAAATATATCTTCAAAAGTACTATTCGTTGTTGATCGAGAAATAAATAATTTATCAAAAACACGTATCTGTTTCTAATACATTTTTTTTTATTCGCGTTATAAATTTTTTAGTAGATGTCCTTAAAATTTCGGTCAGGGAAATTGATAAATTAGTCAAGGAAAAATCAGGGAAAAGTCAGGGAATTTTTTCCGAAAAAAAAAAAAAACGGCTACCATGTTATTTCAAATACAAATTAAAATAAGAACGAAAACAAAAATTGTCAATAATTCAAAATTCTATAAAATCTAAACCGCCTTATGTATGACGCTTAAATTCAATACCGATCGTCATTTTTCATTGCTTTATTTTTCGAAAACTGTTTAAGCTCATTATCAACAAATTTGTGGCAGCTAGAGAACCTACAGAGATTTTTAAAAAAATTCAATGTTTTATAAAATCTGAACCACTTTATCAATCTTCACCAAATTCGATAGCTACTACAACTGGATGTTGTAGTAGCTATCGAATTGTAATTTTACCTTGCAAAAGATTTGAGCAGGTTTTGTCGAACTTAACTTGAATGAGAACGACATTTTTTTTTTTTTTCGAAAATTCAAAATTTTATAAAATCTAAATCGCTTTATGGATTTCGCTCAAATTTAATACCAACCTTCATTTTTCATTTCTCCATTCGTCCAGAACTATTTAGCTCATTAGCTGAAAAATTGCGGAAGCTAGAAAACATACAGACATTTTTCGAAAAATTGAAAGGCTTATAAAATCTGAATTTTTTTTTTCAATTTTTTCGAAAATTTATACATAGGAAGGGGCGTTGCTCCTCTACCAGCTTGCCAAATTTCAGCTTGATTGTTAAAGCCGTTTTCGAGATACAGCGGTTTGAATTTTGTAAGCTTACCACCCACACAAACATACACACATACATACATGAGGCATTCTCTGTCAGTTCAGCCACTTTTTTTTCGTCCCTCTCAGATCTATCCCATAATTGGACACATTTTAGTACCACTTGAAAGCACTCTTTGTGAATTTTTTCAGATTTTTGAAATAATCCATTTGGGAAATGTATTTTTTATTTATTATTCATATAACTTTGATGGAGTAAGTCTGACAAAAAAATACATGTATAAAAAAATGTTGTTTTTCACTCAACTTTGTAATACAATAGGTCTCATATTTTTATTCGTGTTGCAAAAGCGATATTCAGCAAAAAAAAAATGTTGAACAATTTTTTTCATTCATTCGGACACCTTCGATATTACTCTCAATTTTTTATAAGCTGTAGGAACATGTATAGAACCTACAAAAAATTGGTGTAGTGGGCATCGACTACTTGAAGGATTCAAAAAAGAAAGAAAATTAATTAAATTTATTTAATTGTTTTTTTATTTTTATATATTTTTTGATTTCACTTATTTTTTGTTATTCCTTGAAATAATTGATCCACTGAGCTACTTGACGTGTAACGACGACACGGCCTTCAGGGTTTACATACATTTATTCGTGCCTATAGCCATTTATTGGATCGAAAATTTTGGAAAATATTTTTTTCCTCCTTGAAATAGTCGATGCCCACTATGCCAATTTTTTGGTATGCTTTTGACATATCCCTGTAACTTGTATATAATTGGCAGTGATATTGAAGGTGTCCGAATGAGTAAATAAAATTGTGTAACATTTTTTTTTGCTGTAAATAGCTTTTGCAACACGAATAAAAATATGCGACATATTGCAATGCAAAGTTAATTGAAAAACAACATTTTTTTGTATGTGTGATTTTTTTTTCAGGTTTACTCCATCAAAGTTATATGAATAATAAAAAAAATACAGTTCCCAAATGGATTGTTTCAAAAATCTGAAAAAATTCACAAAGAGTGCTTTCAAGTGGTACTAAAATGTGTCCAATTATGGGATAGATCTGAGAGTGTCGAAAAAAGTGGCTGAGCTGACAGAGAATGCCTCATAGATTGATTGGAAATATTGAAGTATTGAGTTGGTTCGACTATACTTATATTTCAATTAAATTCATTAAGCTTGTTTGAGTGAGATTAAAATAATAAAGAAAATTAATTGAAACTTATTAAGTCGTGCTTATTCCATCGAGTAATCTTGCATTTTAATTAGGTATTACGTTTTCCTCTTGGTGACCGTACATATTAATTGCTGAAAAAACATATTGACATTTTTTTCGACATTGACGAGAATCGAACCTGCGACCCTCCGTATAATGTTGTTGCCCTGCGCTTTGCTCACACGGCCATTCAGATCATATGATTCTAGTATTTTTTTTTTTTTTGTGTATTTAAAGTTCGGTAACATGAAATATAAAATGAAATTAATATAATACAGTCAGAACTTTAAAGATTTATATGATTGCGTTTGGTGTAGTAAAAATAAAAGCACTTTCCGTTATTTTTCGCGGCACTCGGTTATATCGAAAAGGGTACATTGTATCGTTGTTGTTATTAATAATTATTGCCCGTTATTAATGGCCCGAAATAATTTTCTTTTTTAAATAACGATAAATGCGGTGAAACTCAAGCAGATAATTCACTTAATTATCAAGTGGGTAGAGAGATCCTCGGTATTAAAACTCGAAAGTCAAGAAAACTGTACAATTATTAATTACTCTAAACAAATTAAACTTTTGGTGATTAATGTATCCTTTAAAAGTTAAAATTTTGGTAATTAACATACCCTTAATAAAATCAATCTTTTGTTTAATAGTGTATATCAGAAATATAATTCAGTAATTCTCCAATTCCGTCTCTCATTTTTTCGAATTATTAATAATTATCGTCAGTTATTAATGGCCCGAAATAATTTTCTTTTTTACATAACGATAAATGCGATGAAACTCAAGCAGATAATTCACTTAATTATCAAGTGGGTAGAGAGATCGTCGGTATTAAAACTCGAAACCCGTATGGAAATATATGTATGTGGAATATATGCCAAAAATATATGCAACATATATTTTATATGGGTGGAATATATGTCGCCAAAATGTTGTATAATTATTATATATCTCGCATATATGTCACGAATGTATTGTACATATATGTTCAATATATGTCGCCTAACTGTGAAATATATGTAACAACCAAATCTTATATAATTCGTATGTATTATGCAAATATTTCGTTAATATATGAAACATATATTGTAAAATATATATTGCTGGACTACAAAATATATTTCAAAAATAAGAAATATATAATTTATGTCTGCTATGCATTGTATATCGAATGTATGATATATATATGTCCCGTATATCTAACTTGACTGCAAAGTATATTTTAAACATCAGTGTCATATATTTCCGAGTAACGACTGAGATGGGTGACCGCCCATACCCAAATTTTTCTAAGTTCCTCAAGGGTCAGTACATGGATGGGTGACCGACCCTCGACTAAATTTTTCAGTATCCCTCAAAGCTCATTACATTTTGATCCTTCAGGATAATCGGCCCACAGTGTTTGCATTTTGAATATTTCTGTCTCATAATAGAAATGAATGTAGTCTTAACGTCTTTTTACTTTTAATATACTTCAAATAGACAATGAAAATATCAGTCTTTCAAGATATCAATGGCCGAGTGAGCTAAAGCACCCATTAGACACCCAGACGATCCAGGTTCGATTCCCATCCGCGGGAAAAAAATGTTCCAGCGATTAATATTTACTAATTAACAAAATAACTCCGAATGTCCAATTGGAAGTCCAAGATAAGCCGAATTCAATTACTGCAATTAATTATTTTATAATTATTGGTTTTTTATATGTGGTTTCCATATATAATGGATATATCCTGAAGTATAAAAGCGATATATCCATTATATATCTTTTGTATAGTTTAAGATGTACAAAGAATATATCTAATTTATATTTTTTGCATATATAACACATACAACTTACATATATGCCTTATGTAGGAAATGCGCCAAAATGTTGCATATTGGACATATACATTTCATATATTTTTCATTTATGACATATATCCAGAATATATGCAACTTATAAATTTTATAGTTTTCCTATCTATTTTCGGCGTATATTTCACCCCTATTTATTTCCATACGGGAAGTCAAGAAAACTGTACAATTATTAATTACCCTAAACAAATTAAACTTTTGGTAATTAACATATCCTTAAAAAAATTAAATTTCAATAATTAACATACCCTTAATAAAATCAAACTTTTAAAAAATAATGTATATCAGAAATATTATTTTGTAATTCTCCAATTACGTCTGTCATTTTTTTCAAATTATTAATAATTATCGCCAGTTATTAATGGCCCGAAATAATTTTTTTTTCTTTTAATAACGAAACGATAAATGCGGTGAAACTCAAGCAGATAATTCACTTAATTATCAAGGCAGGGGGGGAGGGGGTCGTGGGGTCCTTCGATATATCCATGGATATATCTCCTAGTTAATACTTTGCTTTTACCGCGTGCAGACTACGCACTGAGCATTGACGTCTTTGTAGACGTATTCGTACCACGAGGAAGATAACAAAAAAAAGCACACGAAGGTTGAAGAAACTTTTCTTCGGCGAATCGACGAGTCTTACTTCCCTAAAAGAGTATATAAAGGAAGGGGCGCCACCAGGATCGCTTTCAGTCGGTCTCATGGAGCGAACGACGATACATAAGCGAAATAGATTTAAGCCACTTCACGTTTAGTCACGTTGCAACGACCGGAGTGATTTGTGCATTTGGCTTTTTCAAAGTTCGCGCTTTTTTGCGATTCGCACTGTGAAAAGAGAACCGCACGCAAAGTGAGATAGGAGCTTAAGGATTTTTTGCCGGCAAGTCGGTGAACGCCTCGCAGCCTGGCAACTGGTAATTCACGATAAATTAAGGAAGTTCCAGCGCTCGAAAGAAATTGTGCTAATTTTTTAAACCCATTTCGACAAATTTTTGACATTTAAGAAAAAAAATTGTAAATGCAATAAAATTAAAATCACTTTATAGATTCTCGTCAAATTTGGCACCGATCATGGTTTAGTGTTAGTCCATTTGTGTACAAAATTTCAGCCTGATATCTCGTAATTTACGAAAGTTATCGCGTTAAATGACATTTTTTCGGAATTTCCGAAATCCTGTGAAATTTTTTTGAATTGTCTCACGACCTGGCAACTGGTAATCCACGATAAATTAAGGAAGTTCCAGCGCTCGAAACAAATTGTGCTAATTTTTTAAACCCATTTCTACAAATTTTTGACATTTAAGAAAAAAAATTGTAAATGCAATAAAATTATAATCACTTTATAGATTCTCGTCAAATTTGGCACCGATCATGGTTTAGTGTTAGTCCACTTGTGTACAAAATTTCAGCCTGATACCTCCTAATTTACGAAAGTTATGGCGTTAAATGACTTTGTTTCGGAATTTTCGAAATCCTGTGAAATTTTTTTGAATTGTCTCACGATCTGGCAACTGGTAATTCACGATAAATTAAGGAAGTTCCAGCGCTCGAAACAAATTGTGCTAATTTTTTAAACGCATTTCTACAAATTTTTGACATTTAAGAAAAAAAATTGTAAATGCTATAAAATTAGAATCACTTTATAGATTCTCGTCAAATTTGGCACCGATCATGGTTTAGTGTTAGTCCACTTGTGTACAAAATTTCAGCCTGATATCTCCTAATTTACGAAAGTTATAGCGTTAAATTACTTTTTTTGGAATTTTCGAAATCCTGTGAAATTTTTTTGAATTGTCTCACGACCTGGCAACTGGTAATTCACGATAAATTAAGGAAGTTCCAGCGCTCGAAACAAATTGTGCTAATTTTTTAAACCCATTTCTACAAATTTTTGACATTTAAGAAAAAAAATTGTAAATGCAATAAAATTAGAATCACTTTATAGATTCTCGTCAAATTTAGCACCGATCATGGTTTAGTGTTAGTCCACTTGTGTACAAAATTTCAGCCTGATATCTCCTAATTTACGAAAGTTATGGCGTTAAATGACTTTTTTTCGGAATTTTCGAAATCCTGTGAAATTTTTTTGAATTGTCTCACGAACTGGCAACTGGTAATTCCCGATAAATTAAGGAAGTTCCACGGCTCGAAATAAATTGTGCTAATTTTTTAAACCCATTTCTACAAATTTTTGACATTTAAGAAAAAAAATTGTAAATGCAATAAAATTAGAATCACTTTATAGATTCTCGTCAAATTTGGCACCGATCATGGTTTAGCGTTAGTCCACTTGTGTACAAAAGTTCAGTCTGATATCTCGTAATTTACGAAAGTTATGGCGTTAAATGACTTTTTTTCGGAATTTTCGAAATCCTGTGAAATTTTTTTGAATTGTCTCACGACCTGGCAACTGGTAATTTACGATAAATTAAGGAAGTTCCAGCGCTCGAAACAAATTGTGCTAATTTTTTAAACCCATTTCTACAAATTTTTGACATTTAAGAAAAAAAAATGTAAATGCAATAAAATTAGAATCACTTCATAGATTCTCGTCAAATTTGGCACCGCTCATGGTTTAGCGTTAGTCCACTTGTGTACAAAGTTCAGCCTGATATCTCGTAATTTACGAAAGTTATGGCGTTAAATGACTTTTTTTCGGAATTTTCGAAATCCTGTGAAATTTTTTTGAATTGTCTCACGACCTGGCAACTGGTAATTCACGATAAATTAAGGAAGTTCCAGCGCTCGAAACAAATTGTGCTAATTTTTTAAACCCATTTCTACAAATTTTTGACATTTAAGAAAAAAAAATGTAAATGCAATAAAATTAGAATCACTTTATAAATTCTCGTCAAATTTGGCACCGATCGTGGTTTAGCGTTAGTCCACTTGCGTACAAAATTTCAGCCTGATATCTCCTAATTTACGAAAGTTATGGCGTTAAATGACTTTTTTCGGAATTTTCGAAATCCTGTGAAATTTTTTTGAAATATCTCACGATCTGGCAACTGGTAATTCACGATAAATTAAGGAAGTTCCAGCGCTCGAAACAAATTGTGCTAATTTTTTAAACCCATTTCTACAAATTTTTTACATTTAAGAAAAAAAATTGTAAATGCAATAAAATTAAAATCACTTTATAGATTCTCGTCAAATTTGGCACCGCTCATGGTTTAGTGTTAGTCCACTTGTGTACAAAATTTCAGCCTGATATCTCCTAATTTACGAAAGTTATGGCGTTAAATGACTTTTTTTCGGAATTTTCGAAATCCTGTGAAATTTTTTTGAATTGTCTCACGAACTGGCAACTGGTAATTCCCGATAAATTAAGGAAGTTCCAGCGCTCGAAATAAATTGTGCTAATTTTTTAAACCCATTTCTACAAATTTTTGACATTTAAGAAAAAAAATTGTAAATGCAATAAAATTAGAATCACTTTATAGATTCTCGTCAAATTTAGCACCGATCATGGTTTAGTGTTAGTCCACTTGTGTACAAAATTTCAGCCTGATATCTCCTAATTTACGAAAGTTATGGCGTTAAATGACTTTTTTTCGGAATTTTCGAAATCCTGTGAAATTTTTTTGAATTGTGCCACGACCTGGCAACTGGTAATTCACGATAAATTATGGAAGTTCCAGCGCTCGAAACAAATCGTGCTAATTTTTTAAACCCATTTCTACAAATTTTTGACATTTAAGAAAAAAAATTGTAAATGCAATAAAATTAGAATCACTTTATAGATTCTCGTCAAATCTGGCATCGATCATGGTTTAGCGTTAGTCCATTTGTGTACAAAATTTCAGCCTGATATCTCGTAATTTACGAAAGTTATACCGTAAAATAACTTTTTCAAAATTTTCGAAATCCTCTGAAATTTTTTTGAATTGTCTCACGACCTGGCCACTGGTAATTCACGATAAATTAAGGAATTTCCAGCACTCGAAACAAATTGTGCTAATTTTTTAAACCCATTTCCACAAATTTTTGACGTTTAAGAAAAAAAATTGTAAATGCAATAAAATTAGAATCATTTTATGGATTCTCGTCAAATTTGGCACCGATCATGGTTTAGCGTTAGTCCATTTGTGTACAAAATTTCAGCCTGATATTTCGTAATTTACAAAAGTTGTACCGTAAAATAACTTTTTCAAAATTTTCGAAATCCTCTGAAATTTTTTTTAATTGTCTCACGACCTGGCAACTGGTAATTCACGATAAATTAAGGAATTTCCAGCACTCGAAACAAATTGTGCTAATTTTTTAAACCCATTTCTACAAATTTTTGACATTTAAGAAAAAAAATTGTAAATGCAATACAATTAGAATCACTTTATAGATTCTCGTCAAATTTGGCACCGATCATGGTTTAGCGTTAGTCTATTTGTGTACAAAATTTCAGCCTGATATTTCGTAATTTACAAAAGTTGTACCGTAAAATAACTTTTTCAAAATTTTCGAAATTTTCAAAATGCTGTAAAATTTGAACCTCTCAACCGATTTGTACCAAGTACAATCCCAAACATTGTCGATAACTCACTTGCATACCAAGTTTGACGAAGATACATGAAAAATTACGATAATTATCGTGCTAACAAGGAAATCTGCACATACACACATACACACACACATTTTTTTCAAAACCACTTTTCACAACTCGCGCTGTGAAAGACGATCCTCACGCAAAGCCTGAGGATTCTTCGCCGGCAAGTCGGTCAACGTTTCACAGCCTGGCAACTGGTAATCCACGATAAATTAAGGAAGTTCCAGCGTTCAAAACAAGTTGTGCAAATTTCTTGAACCCATTTCTACAAATTTTTGTGATAGTTCAACAGCCTTTGTCGCAACGTGTATTATTCTTAATACAGCAAAACATACATTAAAGCAAGCAAAAAAAAAATCAATTTATGGTAATTTGTAAAATTTTCCTTTTTTTTAAATAAATTAATCAAACATTACTTTATTTATTGCCAAGTGCTTCATTAGTTCGTCCCATAGATTTCCAGTAATATTATATATTATACTATTTTCAAAATTGCATTTTTTTCCTGAATAAGCAAACGGCAATAACTTTAATAAAAATTTAAACCATTTAAAATTTCATGATTATGTCGATGGAGAACCTTTTAATAACAATAAAAATGCGTCATCGCTTGTTAATCACTTGTGTAATCGGACCAATGTTATATTCATAATACTGACTGAAAAAATAACTCGTCATGTGTTATCATAAATTGGCTGTTTAAAATTTTTTTTAATGGCTTCGAATTTACTTATATAATAAGAACGCATTTAAAACGATCAATTGAACAAAAAATTCCCAAATAATCGAATATCAATTAAGCATATCATCAATATCTAAAATAAAAAATAACTAATTACATTTTTATAATTATTAAATTTCTTTCAAAAAAAAATTTCCCCTCTCCATTACTCATATTTATGATAGTTTGTTTAATTAATAAATTTTGCGTTTGCCAAATAACAAGGATTAAATATTCGTGCAACTTTTAAATAATTTTATCAATTTTTTTATATTTACCTATTTATTAAATGCAATAGTTTGAGTATCAAAATTAAACTTGAGATCTGTTAACTATTAAATAAAGAAATTGATACCAATACAACTACATGAGCATTGAAGCATAAACCAATCCCATAAAATTACTATAAAAAGGTACAGAAGGTTACACTTAAAAAAAAATTAAAAAAAGAAAAAAAACAAATGACCTTTTGTTGCGGTGACGAAAATAAAGTGTCTGAGTCGCAGAACGTGCGTAAACGAATCAAAGGATTAATTAGCTCTCGCTATAAATCACAATATAACGTAGTTTGTCAATTACAAGTGTAAAAAAAGTCTAATCCATTGAAGCGTAAAGTAAAAAAAAAAGAAGAAAAATATCTAGTTGATTTCATGTCCATCACGAGGCAATTCAAACAACGATAGAATTTGCCCGCTTGAGTGCGTCGTAAAAAGGTCGTTTCGATACGGAACATAAGGAAAATGATTGTAGCATATAATTTTACTATAACTATAGCGAGGCCAAATGATTTTAGTTCGCCACAATTAATGTTAATCAATTTAAAAAAAAAGTTCATCCATAATTTATGTAATAAAATTGTACAATTAATTAATTGATTATTATTGTTTGTCTGCTGTTTGTAGATAACGCAAAGACGACCATGGCGATTGGAGAACCAGAGGAAACCGGTCGGCGAAAACGATTCGGCAACGCTGGCAATAACTGCAAGGATTTGCTGAAGAAACGATTACCGATTTTTTCTTGGCTGCCGAAATACAACTCGGAAAAATTTATTAGCGATGCTATAGCTGGAGTAACTGTGGGACTTACGGTGATGCCTCAAGGATTGGCCTACGCTATTTTAGCCGGTCTGGAACCTCAGGTAATGAAAATAGGAAAAAAAACCAGCAAAATAGAATCTTACTTTAAAAAAATATTTAAAATGCAATAAAATTAAAAGCACTATATCGATTCTTGCCAAATTTGGCACCGGTCATGGTTTAATGTTAGTCCATTTGTGTACAAATTTTTAGCCTGATATCTCATAATTTACGAAAGTTGTAGAGTAAAATGGCTATTTTCAAAATTAGTACGAAGTTTGAAAAATATACATGAAAATGTAAAAGCAAAAGAAAAAATTTACTAAGAGAAAAAGTATTATTATTTTATTGATTAATGTATGGTTTCTCCAACCTTTTACATACCTTCTCTTACACACTTACAAACATAAACTTCTTGTTATTATATAATTATATAATATAATGTAATATAATCGTAGTTTATTATCACAAAACACCTTAAAATTATTTCGTCGCCCCTCCCCCCTTGTTTTCGTAAATACAAGCGTATATCCTATGTTTCTAAAAAAAACTAAGTTTTAGTTATCACAATAGGTACTCTTCTCTTTTTTACTACTCCCTTTTAACGCTTTGGCTTCTCTCCCCACTTTCTTTTCCCGCTCTCGTTCATTCTATGGTGATTTTCTCGAAGGCTCTAGCGGTAGTCGGAAAAAATATCCCTGGAAAAAATACCCCCGCAGAAAATACCCCCTAGAAAAAATACCCACAGATAAAATACCCCTTGGTAAAAATACCCCCGGATAAAATACCCCTTGGTAAAAATACCCGCGGATAAAATACCCCTTGGTAAAAATACCCCCTAGAAAAAATACCCACAGATAAAATACCCCTTGGTAAAAATACCCCCTAGAAAAAATACCCACAGATAAAATACCCCTTGGTAAAAATACCCCCGGATAAAATACCCCTTGGTAAAAATACCCCCGGATAAAATACCCCTTGGTAAAAATACCCCCGGATAAAATACCCCTTGGTAAAAATACCCCCAGATAAAACACCCCTTGGTAAAAATACCCTTGGATAGAATACCCCTTGGTAAAAACGACAAAATATCACAATAAGAAATAGTCACAATGACAAATTATCACGTGAACCATCCACTTATACTGACTTCTTTAGGTTCTTCAAGGCGTTAGTTAGGTTGGCATTCGTTTCTTTAGGGAGTTAATTAGTTTGGTATTTTACTTATATTTGTTCTTTAGGTTCTTTAGGGCGTTAGTTAGGTTGGCGTTCGTTTCTTTAGGGAGTTAGTTAGTTTGGTATTTTCCTTATATTTGTTCTTTAGGTTCTTTAAGGCGTTAGTTAGGTTGGCGTTCGTTTCTTTAGGGAGTTAGTTAGTTTGGTATTTTCCTTATATTTGTTCTTTAGGTTCTTTAGGGCGTTAGTTAGGTTGGCGTTCGTTTCTTTAGGGAGTTAGTTAGTTTGGTATTTTCCTTATATTTGTTCTTTAGGTTCTTTAAGGCGTCCCACCTAACACAGATTCGTAACTTTGATATAATATTTACGTTAACGAAATAACGTGTTCTGTCAAAATAACATTACTAGTGACGCACCAGTGATACATTATTTCTCACTCAAGACGGTTTCAGGATATGGAAAAATTTTCGTAACATTTATATTACACTACATAACATTTATGTAACAAGTAAGTTTATTACGTCACATTTTAATGAAATCTCGATAACAAATGTTACTTATTTTTGTTACATAAATAATATATAACGTTTACATATTATTTAAACAGAATTTTGTGTCACAACTAGATACGATTGTTATTAAAACAAGACATCATGCTTATATCAATGTTACACAACAACGTTATGTTTTTTTACAATTCGAAAGTTATGTAACTGTTACATTTTGCGTTAGGTGGGGTTAGTTAGGTTGACGTTTGATTCTTTAGGTTCTTTAGTTTCTTTAAAATACCCCCGGTATTTTATCCGGGGGTATTTTTACCAAGGGGTATTTTATCCGGGGGTATTTTTACCAAGGGGTATTTTATCCGGGGGTATGTTTACCAAGGGGTATTTTATCCGGGGGTATTTTCTCCAGGGGCTATTTTATCTGGGGTATTTTCTCCGGGGGTATTTTTTCCAGGATTCGCTCTTGCATATTCACACATTTCCACCCGAGGTTCCCCTCTCAATCGTCCCGCCAGCTTCGAGGATAGATTCCCACCCCCCAAACCAACTATCCACTCCTCTATTTTTGTTACCCAATCCTCTTTAATCTCCCTTCTCGCAGTTTCACAGGTCCATATATGTTCCAGACTTTCCTCTTTTCTTTGACACACTCTGCATTTCCAATCTCTGTACCCCTTTTTCCCTTTTATCCCTACATTACCACATCTTATTCTTGCCCTTTGCTCCTTTATTATCCCATTTATCCCCTCTTTGTCCCAATGTTCTTCTCTTTTCCACCCTCTTTTTATATCTTTGAAATTAACGCAGAACGTCGATTTATCTACTTTACCCCAGTCTTTCTGAGTATCCTGCTCTATTTTTCTTTTATTTCCCTCTTTTAGAAGATTCTCTATTCTCTCTGTACTTTCCCCATTTCTTAATAAACCAATAATAACCCCGTCTCCCACCTCATTCATAGCTTCCTTAAGTTCCACCCCCCACCGTGAAGGATTTCCGTTAATTATACTCCTTATTTCCTCTTTTAAACATATCTTATGCCACCTTCCTTCCTTAATTTTCCCTATATCTATTAAGTATTTCCCAGCCCTCCTTTTCGTTTCCACCTCCAAACTCCTCCTTCCCGACTCCAGTTTCCAAAGATAATCTGGCGTATTTCTTTCCACCCCCAAAGCCATCTTGACAAAGTTTCCCTGTAGTTTCTCTATTTCCTCATAACGTTTCCAGCCCCATATTTCCACTCCATACAGTGCCCCGGATTTTACTAATGAGTCCATTAGAGTTAGCCTTTCTTTTAATTTGTCAATTCTCGCTCTTTTCATAACTCCCCACACTGAATTTACCGCTTTTTGAGATTTTCCTACCATATTTCTCATGTGTTTCCCGTATCTATTTTTTGTTGTAAACCAAAAGCCCAAATACTTAAATTAATTTACTACTTCAATCCTGAGAGAAAAAGTATTTAATACCATAAATAATATTTACAAAATGCTTCATTATATTTTCTAGTTGCAATCATTATTTTAGTCACTGTAACTAATTTTTAATCAATTTAATCATCGAACTATTAAAAATAAAACTAATAATTAATAGTTATAGTACGTATTAGTTGCCATCAATTATACGAGTGCAAGCAAACAATTTATTCTGGTGTAAATAACTGAAGATTGTGCTTTTTTTCAATTGCAGTATGGACTTTACTCGGCATTCATGGGAGCCATGGTTTATGTCGTCTTTGGATCCTGCAAGGACATCACCATTGGACCTACAGCTCTTATGGCTATCATGACACACAAATACGTCCAAGGAAGAAGCGCTGACTTTGCTGTACTTCTTGCCTTTTTGGCTGGATGTGTACAACTCGTAATGGCTTGTCTACATTTAGGTAAGAGAGAATATTTCTCACTGGTCTCCTTGCGAAAGTCTCAGACACACCGTAAAAAAAGTAGAACTTTGCAAATTGCTTCTTCATTATTATTGGATTTTTACAAATCTACCTCTATGAGGAAGCATGTTAATCTATTTTGGCTTCCTCATAGAGGAAGCTTTGTAAAAATCCAATAATAATGAGGAAGCAATGTGCAAAGTTCTACTTTGCAGCCTTGTTTTAAAATTTTTTAATGGCATTAATTTTGAACCCCTCGACAGATTCTCGCCAGATTCGAACTGATGCTTAGTTTACCCACGCTCTACTTGTGGACCAAATTTGAGCCCGATATCTTATAAATTGCGGAAGTTACAGCACAAACAAAAAATTCAAAATACCATAAATATTAAACCCCTTAACGGATTGACGTCAAATTCATTCCCAAACTTTATTTAATAACAGTCCACTTGTGGACCAAATTTGAGCCCGATATCTTAAAAATTGCGAAAGTTAGAGCACGAGCAAAAAATGTTAAAAAATTTAAAAATGCCGTAAATTGTGAGCCCCTTAACGGATTGACACCAAATTTAATCCCAAACACTATTTGATAACAGTCCACTTCTGGTTCAAGTTTGAGCCGGATATCATAAAAATTGCGGGAGTTAGAGCCCGAGCTGACATTCTCAAAAAAATTCAAAAGGCCATAAATTTTGAACACCTTAATGGATCAACTCCAAATTCAATCCCATACCTTGTTTAACGACAGTTTACTCGTGGTTCAAATTTGGGCCCGATATCTTAAAAATTACGACAGCTATCGTGCTAACAAAAAATTGTGCACAAACGCGCACACACACACACACATACAGACATTTTTTCTAAACCACGTTTCTCGACGTTTTAGACCATTGTGAGTGTCCTGACATGAAAATCACGAAAAAAAAAAATTTTCACGAAAACGAAGCTTCCTCTATGAGGAAGCAAAAAATCTAATTGAAATTTAGTGTACTGGAAGTTTTAATTTATAAACTAGTATATTAATGTATACAAGTGTAATGTAAAATTAATGTATCGTACAGCACATTCAATTATTTACTTTAGTTTTACAGTAAAAGTATTTGAATTTTAATAATTTGTTTTAATTTTACTGGATTTTATACCACAATTGTATATTAAATTTCGATGACGAGTTTATGAATAAAAACATCCAATCTTTTCTAACAGTGCAGATTCTGCGATTTTCAAAGCTATTTTGGTGGTAGACAAAGAGATTTTGAGTATCAGATACTGTATTGCTAGTACTTTAAGAAATAAAGTTTAAAGTAGAATTCGTTTTGCAGCAATGATTTCGCAATAATAACCTGCAGTTTTTATAAAATTATATGTGAACTTTTATACACCTACAACGAAATCTCATTTTCAATCAAGCCTTGGGGAAAAAAAGTGGAAAAAATGGAAGAGTACAATCCTCCATTATTTTCCCAATGCATTAACTGTTTTTCTCCATTTTTTCAAAAAGATTACCATGAAATTGAACTGAAAATTAATATTTTTTGCAGCCATTCAAAAGTTTAAACATCATATTATAATCGCCACACGTTAATTTTATGGAAACGTAATCATAAAGCCAATTATATCATAGACTATATTTCTAGAAGTATTGGAGATTTACAACTCCGATTGCTAGCAGTCAATAAAAGTCCATGGTAATCTTAAAAAAAGAATGGAAAAATATAATTATATTTATTATATATTAATTATAATTAATGCATTAGGAAATTAATGAAGAAACGTGGTCTTCCATTTTTCACGTTAGATCATATAAATATTTAGCGGATTTATTGATCTGTATCCGAATAATGCAAGGAAGTATTTCTGAATTCAAATCTACATTCAGAGAAATTTTTTTCAGTGACTATAAAGTGACAGCAATTAATTTTATCATTGCGATAATTTTTTTATTGTTATGATAACCAGAAATTAGTCGTCGTAATTATAAAAATACAGTTAGAAATTTTTTTTTGTTAGCGTAATTATCAAAAATAGGTGAGTGGACAGAAAATGAATAGCTATTACTTTGTAGTTGTCAGGATTTCCACAATGTCTCTAAGTGTGGTTGAGAAAGTTTGTTTGAAAAACATTTCTTCTTATCCAATTTTCTCCTTTTATTATCTTCGTTTTTTTAATGTTATTTTTTGTATCTTCAACACATTTTACTTTTCATTTCTCGTCGTAATCGCGAGGAGAATGAGACGTGGATTCTGCAGTTCTCGATTAATGAAATCGGTGTGATAATGTCTTATCGATATTATCACACAAATTCTCTGGTATTTAAAACAATTTTGGTGATAGTCGAGTGCTATTTTGAGTCACAGACACAATATTGTGGATTATATTTATTACTCTTTTAAGATTATTTATAAGACTTTGACCAAGACCTTAGTCAGCGTTTAACCTTCGCTAAGAGTCTTAATAAGACTCACCACAAATGTTTCTTTTTTCTCGCACGGACTAGTAAAGCAATAATTTTTTCTTTAATTTACTGAAAGTAGGACATGGCCAGTGTTGTCGATAATTATTCTCTCGCTATATCTAATCCTATAAACAATTTCAATTTCTAAGAAATTTGGTTCCATTCTAACGATACTGTCTAATTTGTTATTTAAATTTAAAAGATTAGGGCAGAGTTGTAAATCCCCATTAATTCATGAGATATAATTTACACTACAATTTGTTTTGTAATTATGATTTCATAATAATAATATGTAGTGATTATAAAATAGAGTGTAAACATTTGAATAGCTGAAAAAAATACTAATTTGCGCTTTAATATTACAAGAAATAGTGGAAAAAATGGAAGAAATAAGTAATGCATTACTTTTTTTTTCCATTTTTTCAAAAGGATTACCGTGAATTTTTATTGAAAAATAATAATTTTTGCAGCCATTCCAAAGTTTAATCATCGTATTACAATCGCTACATGTTATTATTATAAAATTATAATTATAGAGCTGATCGTATCATCATCATTATTTCTATAAGTATTAGGCATTTACAACTCTGGATTAGGGTAATTGTACAATATGTGGCCGCTTTTATAGTATTGTACTTTTCCACCTTGCCAATATATCGCGTATACGATTTCAATTTTTCAGTACTTTTTATATTCATTATTAATTTTGTAAAGACAAAAAAAAATCACGAAAATTAATTGAAGATTTATTTATTTCTCTTTCAAGTACAAAATGATTATTCGTATTATAAAAATGTCAAATTTGTCACACTTTAAAGATTTATAAAATTTGAAAGTTTAATTACTTCCAAAATCAAAATTATTTAAAGTCTTATCATTAATGTCTAAATTAATGTATTATATGGTTATTTTGATTTTTAATTTATTTTAATATTTGCAACCATAAGTTATATTAGCAATTAATGGAGAATCTACTTTTCAGATGTACTTATCGATTTTATATCGATCCCAGTTACGGTAGGATTCACGTCAGCCACTTCAGTTATTATTGTGGCGTCTCAACTAAAAGGTTTGCTGGGACTAAAAATTTCATCGTCGGGTTTTGTCGATACGATGACAAAAGTTTTGCAAAATATTGGCGACACGTCTCCATGGGACGCCGGTATGAGTGTGACGTGCATCATGGTGCTTCTTTTATTTCGGGTAAGAGATTTATACACAAAAAAAAATCCAAAGAAGAATCATATATGAGCAATCAGATTTTATGAGAATTTTATTGTTAACTACAAAAACTTCCGCGAGTACAGATCGTGTGTCGGTGCAGCGATCTTATTTAAGGTAAACGTACCAATGGTGGGACAGGTCCCAATTGAGGGATACTAAAGGGATATTTGTAGATACTAAGAGTTTAATGGATAAAATATTAAAAAATAACTCTTCCAATTGTATCTGTTATATATAATTAACATACGTGAAAAAATTTCATGTTTTTCATCGTAAATTGAAAATGTAAATAATAAGTATATTAGCGGATCTATGGTGTTCGAGCTTTTTCAGCAAATCCCTAAACCAATTAGCTAAGGAGA
Source organism: Ephialtes manifestator (assembly GCA_963970395.1). Classification (NCBI taxonomy): domain Eukaryota; kingdom Metazoa; phylum Arthropoda; class Insecta; order Hymenoptera; family Ichneumonidae; genus Ephialtes; species Ephialtes manifestator. The sequence goes on along the minus strand of OZ019969.1, from coordinate 36,522,640 downwards.
GCCGAATAATCATTAATATGATACCGCGGAGATTATAGTTCGTTCGAGACTTTCCATAGGTATTTCAAATTCAGAAATTCTTAAAGTTTAAGATTACACTGTCAAATGTTACGTACATTTGTGTCCCGTTATTGGAGCTGACCGAATATACGTTGGCACCACTGTCCAACGTATGTTCCGCGACTGGGGCAAGTAGTAAGCAATCTCGCTGCGACCCAGAGCCGGGACACAATCACACGATTGACATTTTGACGCGGATGTTGGGTTATGCGGTAGCAAAAACTTCATTGATAATTTACTAAAATATATATATGTATTTTATAAACATATATGTTTTATTTATTGCATCATAGGTGTATATATGTGTACCGCACATTTTTTGGCATTTCTTTTCAAGCAGATGCATTAAAATTTGTAGATGTCCACCGATACGCACATTTGGTGTCCCGGCAGCGGGACATGCACAAAAATACCCGTCCCGGCACTGGTACATCTGCACTTTTCAGCGTTTTAATCAATAACTATTTATCAAACAATCAGAAATATTTTTATTGTATAGTTTTTGGAAACTAGAAACTCTAATCTTGCAATTCGTTACCACCATTTGCAAAATAATTAATATATGCATGCGGAAATTGGCATACAAAACAGACACCGCCTTAAACGTCCCGCCATTGGTACGTTTACCTTAATACATATAATATATATAATCAGAATTCTCAAAAATTAAGAAATCCAACAAATTTTTCCAATAATTCCAAATCTTATCGAATCGGAAACTCTTTATAGATTTGACTCAAACTCATTACCAATTGTCCTTTAACATTCTTTCAATTATAAATTAGTATTTACCTTGATAACTTCAAATTTGCGAGGTCTGGAGCATTTCCAGACTTTAGAAAAAAATGTAAAGTCCCATCATTATATGGGGCTTTACATTTTTAGTAAAGCAGTACGACCTTCTTTGCTCAATGAAATAAATACAGGATTTCCAATTCTGGAAACCTGGCATGGATTTTGCTAAAAGTAACAGTGAACAAAGAGGTCTGATTTACTTGACTGCAGAATTTCAATTCTCCCCGATCTCTTCGCTTATCATCTTATTCACGATTGTTCTGTTGGTCCGCATGTAGTGACTCCGCGTACGCCTGGTTTTGTTGCTGCCGTAGAGATTACGTCGCACTTTGTCGTTCAACATCTTAAGCCTAGTTTAATATTCGCAATTACCACATAATCCAGAAACCCCGAAATATTGTAAAGTCAACCAACTTGGGAATTCAAACATCGCGCGCCCGATATGCTTGACAAAACTGTCAGAATTGCAACTGTCAAACGTGTTAAACACGAACTCGGTCTTCGTCTTGATTTGATTTCGCGCCAATTTGGACCAATCACAGCGCGAATAACGTGACAACAATGGACCAATTCGCAATTCGATAAAATCTCGCAACATACTTTTTAGAGAAGGATCTTACTTAATACATATAATATATATAATCAGAATTCCCAAAAATTAAGAGATCTAACAAATTTTTCCAATAATTCCAAATCTTATCGAATCGGAAACTGTTTATAGATTTGACTCAAATTGATTACCAATTGTCCTTTAACATTCTTTCAATTATAAATTAGTTTTTACCTTGATAACTTCAAATTTGCGAGGTCTGAAGCATTTCCAGACTTTAGAAAAAAATGTAAAGTCCCATCATTATATGGGGCTTTACATTTTTAATAAAGCAGTACGACCTCTTTGCTCAATGAAATAAATACAGGATTTCCAATTCTGGAAAGCTGGCATGGATTTTGCTAAAAGTAACAGTGAACAAAGAGGTCTGATTTACTTGACTGCAGAATTTCAATTCTCCCCGATCTCTTCGCTTATCATCTTATTCACGATTGTTTTGTTGAGCCGCGTACGCCTGGTTTTGTTGCTGCCATAGAGACTACGTCGCACTTTGTCGTTCAACATCTTAAGCCTAGTTTAATATTCGCAATTAACACATAGTCCGGAAACCCCGAAATATTGTAAAGTCAACCAACTTGGGAATTCAAACATCGCGCGCCCGATATGCTTGACAAAACTGTCAGAATTGCAACTGTCAAACGTGTTAAACACGAACTCGGTCTTGGTCTTGATTTGATTTCGCGCCAATTTGGACCAATCACAGCGCGAATAACGTGACAACAATGGACCAATTCGCAATTCGATAAAATCTCGCAACATACTTTTTAGAGAAGGATCTTACTTAATACATATAATATATATAATCAGAATTCCCAAAAATCAAGAGATCTAACAAATTTTTCCAATAATTCCAAATCTTATCGAATCGGAAACTCTTTATAGATTTGACTCAAATTGATTACCAATTGTCCTTTAACATTCTTTCAATTATAAATTAGTATTTACCTTGATAACTTCAAATTTGCGAGGTCTGGAGCATTTCCAGACTTTAGAAAAAAATGTAAAGTTCCATCACTATATGGGGCTTTACATTTTTAGTAAAGCAGTACGACCTCTTTGCTCAATGAAATAAATACAGGATTTCCAATTCTGGAAATCTGGCATGGATTTTGCTAAAAGTAACAGTGAACAAAGAGGTCTGATTTACTTGACTGCAGAATTTCAATTCTCCCCGATCTCTTCGCTTATCATCTTATTCACGATTGTTTCGTTGATCCGCATGTAGTGACTCCGCGTACGCCTGGTTTTGTTGCTGCCATAGAGACTACGTCGCACTTTGTCGTTCAACATCTTAAGCCTAGTTTAATATTCGCAATTAACACATAATCTGGAAACCCGAAATATTGTAAAGTCAACCAACTTGGGAATTCAAACCTCGCGCGCCCGATATGCTTGACAAAACTGTCAAAATTGCAACTGTCAAACGTGTTAAACACGAACTCGGTCTTGGTCTTGATTTGATTTCGCGCCAATTTGGACCAATCACAGCGCGAATAACGTGGCAACAATGGACCAACTCGCAATTCGATAAAATCTCGCAACATACTTTTTAGAGAAGGAAAAAAAATCCAAAGAAGAATCATACATGAGCAATCAGATTTTATGAGAATTTTATTGTTAACGTATTAAGGTTAACGATTCTATGAGACTTTAAATTGTTAATTTAAAGTCCTATAAAATCTGATCGATCATATTTATTTTAACGAGCAAAATTGCAATGGATAAAGAACTTTACTTGTGTGCAACATCTTAGCTCGATTGATGAACTGATTCTTTACATAGAAATCTTTTATATTTGCCACACACACACGGAGATTTTTTCTAAATAATTTAAAATTTTTAAAAAGTCAACGAAAAATCAGTAGCTTTTTTTTTAGTATTCTGACATTAAGATATTGGAAAAAAAATTCATGAAAACAAAGATGTTAATTTCTAGTCACAATTTCATTGAAATTAGCTCGAAAAAATCTCTACCCTTTTTTCAACCCTTATTGTTTAAAAAAACGCGCTCCGAAAAATAAAATAAAATTTGTTAACAGAATATGAGGGACCTAGAAATTCATGAAAACAAAGATGTTTCTAGTCACAATTTAGTACAATTTTTATTCACAATTTCATTGAAATGAATTCGAAAAAATCTCGACCCTTTTTTCAACCCTTATTGTGTATAAAACACGCTCCAAAAAATTAAAATAAATTTCTTAGCAGAAAATGAAGGACCTAAAATTTGGCTGCGACGGTGCAAAGCCAACAAAAAATCAGTAGTTCTTTTTTTTTAGTATTCTAACATAAAAACTTCGAAAAAAAATGTCATAAAAAAATGATGTGAATTTCTACCAAAAATTTCATTGAAATTAGCTCTACCTTTTTTCAACCCTTACTGTATAAAAAAACGCACTTCGAAAAATAAAATAAAATTTGTTAACAGAAAATGAAGGACCTAAAATTTGGCTGCGGCGGTGCAAAGCCAACGAGAAATCAGCAGCTCTTTTCCAAGATAATTTGGTTGATATCGACAGCTCGAAATGCAATAATCGTCATCGTTTGCTCGAGCATAGCCTACAAAATGGAATCATCCGGAGGTTCACCGTTCGTTCTTACGGGTCCGGTACGTTCAGGATTGCCTACATTTGGACTACCGCCCTTCTCTACGGAATTGAACGGTCGCACTTTGGGTTTTATGGAAATGTGCACGGAGCTCGGTCCAGCAATAGTTTTGGTGCCGATAATCGGAGTTCTCGGTAACGTAGCCATAGCCAAAGCATTTGCCAATGGGGAAAGCGTTGACGCTACCCAGGAGCTTTTGTGTCTTGGAATTTGCAACGTCTTAGGATCGTGCGCAAATTCTATGACAGTAACTGGATCATTCAGTCGATCAGCGGTTAATCACGCCAGCGGTGTAAAAACTCCAATGGGCGGACTTTACACAGGAGTTTTAATACTACTTGCGCTTAGCCTTCTCACGCCATACTTTTACTTCATTCCTAAAGGTACGAACGCTCTTTCTCTTTCAATTTATCTAATGTTGTTTTTTACATTTTTTTTTATTGTTGCACTGAGAGAAAAATCTGGTAATATAAAAAAAAAATATAGTTAGACCGACCATAATCTAACTATAAACTATAATTCCCAGGAGGAATGTCTATATTTTATGGTCATAGCAAATATGAAGCATTCTCTGTCAATTCAGCCACTTTTTTTTCGACCCTCTCCGATTGGCCCTGTAATTGGTTATATGAATATACCACAAAAAGACACTCTATGTGAATTTTTTCAGATTTGTTAAAATAATTTTTTAGAAAATGGCTTTTTTTATTCAAGTGTAAATATCTCAGAATTTTGAAGTTACTGAAAAAAAATGTCAGCACATAAAAGTTGTCGTTTATTGTTAGCTTTCGAGCGGAATATTCCAAATAATTGTCACGTTCCTGTGAGTATGATTTTTTTCCGAAAAATGGAGGAATCATTGTTTAATTAAAAAAAAGGATATTTTTTTTTACTGAAAAAATTACAGAGTATTGCTACATGACTGTTGATATCACAAAAAAATCGCCAGAGTGGCACCGATCGATCTTCTGGTATTAAAAAATGCATTTGTGTGAAAGTTCCGAAAAACGGGGGTATTATTATTTTTTTGATAAAAAAAAGGTTACTTTTTTTTGGCTAATAAAATTACAGAGTATTCTTGCATGACTGTAGATATTGCAAAAAAATCATCAGAGTGGTACGGATCGAGCTTCCGGTATAAAAAAAAATAATTCCCCCGTTTTTCGAAACTTCCACACGAATAATTTTTTTTAATACCGTAAGCTCGATCCGTACCACTCTGATGATTTTTTTGCAATATCTACAGTCATGCAAGAATACTCTGTCATTTTATTAGCCAAAAAAAAGTAACCTTTTTTTTATCAAAAAAATAATAATGCCCCCGTTTTTCGGAACTTTCACACAAATGCATTTTTTAATACCAGAAGATCGATCGGTGCCACTCTGGCGATTTTTTTGTGATATCAACAGTCATGTAGCAATACTCTGTAATTTTTTCAGTAAAAAAAATATCCTTTTTTTAATTAAACAATAATTCCTCCATTTTTCGGAAAAAAATCATACTCACAGGAACGTGATAATTATTTGGAATATTCCGCTCGAAACAACAGACGACAACTTTTATGTGCAGATATTTTTTTCTCAGTAACTTCAAAATGCTGAGATGTTGGCACTTGAATAAAAAAAGCCATTTTCTGAAAAATTATTTTTAAAAATCTGAAAAAATTCACATAGAGTGTCTTTTAGTGGTACATTCATATAATCAATTACAGGGCAAATAGGAGAGGGTCGAAAAAAAAGTGGCTGAATTGACAGAGAATGCTTCATATAAGAAAATGTTAAAATGTATAAATAATTGTAAATGTAAAATAATTCAAAAATATGTATAAATAATTATATCAATGTAAAAACAAATAGTTAGACCGATGATAATCTAACTAATTTCCAGGAGAAATATCTCTATTTTATGGTTTTAGCAAATGTAATTATAGTAGTAATCTTCAAAATGATAATAATTTCAAATATGCCGTTTCGTTGCATATACGATTTGAAAGTTTGTTTCCAATAAACTTGCAAATATCATTTATTGAACCATATTATCATCGTTTCAACCATAAAACATTGCAAGCCTTTTATCATTCGTTTTATCATGTGAAATCGTTAAATCAACTATATGCTTTTCTCTCAGTGTGCTATAATATTTTCTGTGCTTGAACATGTGTCATATTGTTTCTGTGTTGGCTCTTAATCCTTTGAGCCATACATTTTTTGATTCCAAAAAGAAAAAAATTCATTAATTATTGTCAGAAAATAGTTTTAAGGAGGCATCGTCGCATATCGATTTAGAAGATTAAATTACAAAATTAATATATATTGTAGATTGAAACATTCTGAACGATCTCAAAAAATTAGAAAGGATTTGACCGTTTATAAATAAAAATATTCCAAATTGAAATATGCCTTTTATAACACGGTCTCAAATGGCAGTCGTAGTTAGCTCGCACTTTATCGGTGAATTTTATATGCTAATAGAGAAGATGCATTAAAAGTAATGATTTCAAATGATAGACTGAATTCTTACGAAGCATTAAAAATTTAAAAAAACGTCTATAACCGCAGTAACACAGTCAAAAACAGTGTTCAACTAATTACGTTTGTGAAATTTTCAATCTCCATCGAAGAGATTTGGCAACGCCGAATATTCTGAGGGGAAATAGCGGACTAGCCGAACGGACTCGTCTACGGCGGGAATTTCAAAAGTTAATTTTCGCATTTGGTGAGATTAAAGCTTCTTCTTAGCAAATATAACGTAAAACAACTCCGGAATCCCGGAAATTTGCATTTTTTGAGACTCAACTCAAGCTGATCAACGCTCGATTGTAATTATATGACTGCTTTGTAGTCAATAAGTAGTTATAAATTTTTGAGATTTAAACACGCGCTGAAAGTAAACTCAGCGATACCAACCTCAACATATGTGCGACGTTGCCACGAGCCCTGCGGGACGTCCCGACACGCGAACAGGGGCCCTATTCTCGAGAGTGTGCGATATTTTTCGTATACGAGAAATTTCGATGACCGTATATCGTATACGAGATAGAAATGCTATTCTCGACTGCTATGCGATATAAGGGCTTCGATAATTCTCGCATACGATATACTTACATCGTTGCCACATGGAATCGATGGGCTAACATGTTAAAGAAATCTCGAGGACCAATAAATATACAGATTTTATGACTTCCAAATACCCGCGAGATTCGGTTTGGTTATTTCAAAGATATGTGTCTACAAGTATGTCGCAAAATTGGAAACACCGATTTAACCCAATTGAATTACAAGCGGAGCATCGCGCGTGACACTATGTATTATTGACGTGCATACACGAAAGCTTTTTAATAAAGCAAAACTGTTAATTTTCTAGAAACATATATTATTCATGCACAATACATGTACAAACAAAAGATATTGCATTTAAAAAATCTTCGCGGAAAAAGGTTCTGCCTGAAAATGCATGTCTCATGGTGACCAGATGCTTTATTGCTGCAAAAGTCCATGAGTCAATCTTTGGCGACCAAATGTTTTAGTGGTTGCCCACTAAGGGATTTTCTTGACAAATCAAAAGAATTTTATCAAAAGAAATTTATTATACAATTGTGGTATAAAATTCTGGTACTTTTCCAGTAAAATTAAAGCAAATTATTAAAATTCAAATATTTCTACTGTAAAATTAAAGTAAATTATTGAATGTGCTGTACCATACATTAATTTTCTATTACACTTGTATATGAAATTTAATATACTAGTTTATGCATAAAAACTTCCAGTAAAAGTACATTAAATTTCAAATAGATTTTTTTTACAGTGCAGGGATGCGCGGATTCAAGAACGGCGAGAGTAAAAAATTCAAGTTTTTGATTCTTCATTATTGTCTCTCAGTCGTTAGTCAGCAGTCCTACCGTAAATTAATAATTTACTATTTTTTTAGTGATATATTTAGTACTTACGATTATGAAAAACAAACTTTGTGAACAAACTAAATGGCCGCAAGCAGAAGATATTATTGAAAAATGTATACGAGATCTAGATATCGTATGCGACTACCCACTCGATACGAAGTATTCGATAATTATCGTATACGACCGACATATCACCGCTCGAGAATACAGTTTTCACGAAGCATGCGATAATCTAGTAACTTTCACAAGATATCGCATACGATAAAACTCGAGAATAGAGCCCCAGCCGACTTTATTTCGCTCAAAATAAGGTTGGCACAATAGTCATATGAGTGACTTTGCATTTCGTAATTCGTAAAAATAAAATAGAAGGAAATTACATTTCGCCTTAACACCCTACACAGTGACTGAAGGGGAAATGTAGAGCAATATGCACTACAAATTTCAATTTTTTTTGTCATTTATATGAAAATTTCTAATAGTGCGTTGTTTGACTAGCATGACCCGCAGATGCCTCCTTAACAAATGTCAGCGAAGCTTTATTTGCGACAAGCTAATTTTATTTACCTGAAGTGAGATTCAATAAGAATAACTAAATGGTTCATTTCGCCATATTTAAGGAGGCACCTGCGTATATCGATTTAGAAGATTAAATTACAAAATTAATATATATTGTAGATTGAAAAATTCTGAACGATCTCAAAAAATTAGAAACGATTTGACCGTTTATAAATAAAAATATTCCAAATTGAAATATGCCTTTTTTAACACGGTCTCAAATGGCAGTCGTAGTTAGCTCGCACTTTATCGGTGAATTTTATATGCTAATAGAGAAGATGCATTAAAAGTAATGATTTCAAATGATAGACTGAATTCTTACAAAGCATTAAAAATTTAAAAAAACGTCTATAACCGCAGTAACACAGTCAAAAACAGTGTTCAACTAATAACGTTTGTGAAATTTTCAATCTCAATCGAAGAGATTTGGCTACGCCGAATATTCTGAGGGGAAATAGCGGCCTAGCCGAACGGACTCGTCTACGGCGGGAATTTCAAAAGTTAATTTTCGCATTTGGTGAGATTAAAGCTTCTTCTTAGCAAATATAACGTAAAACAACTCTGGAATCCCGGGAATTTGCATTTTTTGAGACTCAACTCAAGCTGATCAACGCTCGATTGTAATTATATGACTGCTTTGTAGTCAATAATTAGTTATAAATTTTGAGATTTAAACACGCGTTGAAAGTAAACTCAGCGATACCAACCTCAACATATGTGCGACGTTGCCACGAGCCCTGCGGGACGTCCCGACACGCGAACAGCCGACTTTATTTCGCTCAAAATAAGGTTGGCACAATAGTCATATGAGTGACTTTGCATTTCGTAATTCGTAAAAATAAAATAGAAGGAAATTACATTTCGCCTTAACACCCTACACAATGACTGAAGGGGAAATGCAGAGCAATATACACTACAAATTTCAATTTTTTTTGTCATTTATATGAAAATTTCTAATAGTGCGTTGGTTGACTAGCATGACCCGCAGATGCCTCCTTAAACATTTAAATCTGAGCGAAAACAGGTGGTTTATTTAGCGATCTACATTGACACAAAGGGTTAAGGGACGATGTCCTAGAGCTTCATTTTCAATAAATAATGTTAATGATTATTATTATAATTATTATTCGAATGGTATGCGGTAAAATCACTTGTGATTGCAAGTCTAGCTTAATTTTTATGGTTTGTTTGTTTTTTTCTTTCTTTTCCAGCGTCCCTGGCAGCTGTTATTATATGCGCTGTGATATATATGATTGAGTACGAGGTTGTCAAACTCATGTGGAAGTCCAGCAAGAAAGATCTCATTCCGATGTTTGCTACGTTCTTTTTGTGTCTTATTATCGGTGTGGAGTATGGCATTTTGGTCGGGGTGGGAATTAATCTTGTATTCCTGCTCTATCCCTCGGCTCGACCTACTATGCATGTGGAGCAATGTATTGTAAGTCTGAACAATCTTTTCGCGCATTTATGCGAGTATTTTTGCGATTTATTGGCCCCCGAGTTCGCGAAATTGCAAAATGTGAAGATTAATATTCGATATCGTGAAGGAAGAAAAATCGAGGTCGATTTTCCGACCGGAAGTCAGATCTGTAAATTCTGAAATCAGAAATGGACAAATATGACTTTTTTAAAAGATGACAGTTAAAAGGTTTGAAACAGGCATTTTCTGTGGTACAATATACGACTTGAGAACGATAGTGAAGACCAAAATTCGATATCTTAAGGAAAAAAAATCGAGGTCAATTTTCCGACCTGAAGTCAGATCTGTAAATTCTGAAATCAGAAATGGACAAATATGACTTTTTTTAACAATGACAGTAAAAAGGTTTGAAACAGGGATTTTCTGTGGTAGAATATACGACTTGAGAACGATAGTTAAGACCAAAATTCGATATCTTAAAGAAAAAACAATCGAGGTCGATTTTCCGACCGGAAGTTAGATCTGTAAATTCTGAAATCAGAAATGGACAAATATGACTTTTTTTTAAAATGACAGTCAAAAGATTTGAAACGGGGATTTTCTGTGGTAGAATATACGACTTTAGAACGATAGTGAAGACCAAAATTCGATATCTTAAAGAAAAAAAAATCGAGCTCGATTTTCCGACCGGAAGTCAGATCTGTAAATTCTGAAATCAGAAATGGACAAATATGACTTTTTTAAAAAATGACAGTCAAAAGATTTGAAAGGGGCATTTTCTGTGGTAGAATATACGACTTGAGAACGATAGTGAAGACCAAAATTCGATATCTTAGAGAAAAAAAAAGCCTGCAAAGTCGAACCTTGCAAATTGCTTCCTCAGTATTTTACACTTTTAGCAAAGCTACCTCTATGAGGAAGAATGTTGATCAATTTTGGCTTCCGCATAGAGGAAGCTTTGCTAAAAGTGTAAAATACTGAGGAAGCAATTTGCAAGGTTCGACTTTGCAGGCTTGTTTTTTATACCTTGTGTCTCTTTTGCAGAGGTGTTTTATACAGCTATAAATCACCTGTGCAAACACCGTTACATCTAATTTTGATTAGATACAAATTTTTGTCGTACTTTCTCAACTTTTCCGGAAGTTATAGCGAAAATCTACATTTTTTTAAAATGAAAAATGGTGTAAAATCCGAACGACTTTACCGATCATCACCAAATTTGGTACATGGCATTTCTGAATGTTATTTTTCGTCTGTACAAAATTTCTGTTCATTTGTTGAAATTCGACGTAATTTAGATCAAAATCTATTTTTTTCGAAAAATTCAAAATTCTATAAAATCCGAACCGCTTTACCGATTTCGTCGAAATTCAATACCATACAACATTGAACGTATCTTCAGTTATGAAGAACTATTTAGCCAAATCGGCGAACTTTTACGAAAGTTAGAGCGACCACGCCCTTTTTTCAACAAATTAAAATCAACATAAAATCTTAATGACTTCACATATTTTGGCAAAAATCACAACATTCAAAGAGGGGCAGCTACTCTACTTGCGTGCCAAATTTGAGCCGGATCGCTCGAACGGTTACCGAGTGAGAGGAGATTGAATTTTCGAAGCCCAGCACACACACACACACTCACACACACACACACACACACACACACACACATACATACATACGGACATTTTTTCTAAACCACTTTTCTCGACGTTTTAGGTGATTCTAAGCATACTGATATGAAAATCTCGAAAAAAAAAAAATTTCATGAAAACAAAGCTTCCTCTATGAGGAAGCAAAATCGAACTCGATTTCCCGACCGGAAGTCAGATCTGTAAATTCTGAAATCAGAAATGGACAGATATGACTTTTTTTTTAAATGACAGTCAAAAGATTTGAAACCGGCATTTTCTGTGGTAGAATATACGACTTGAGAACGATAGTGAAGACCAAAATTCGATATCTTAAAGAAAAAAAAAATCGAGGTCGATTTTCCGACCGGAAGTCAGATCTGTAGATTCTGAAATCAGAAATGATCAAATATGACTTTTTTTTTAAATCTCAATGCGTCGAGAATTTTGACAGTAATTGCCAAATATCTTAGCGTCTTATCAAACTGAAAAAAAGTATAACGATGTTGAGATACCGATAGTCTGATACCTCATTTGATATTTTATTTTAATATAAAAAATGAGAATTAATCACCTATTTCCGTATTATTGTTGTAACTGAGAAAAAATAACTTTATTTACTGCCAGTCTGAATTAACCGCTAATTGGCAAATAAATTTATCTCACCGCCCGGAGAAAAAAAAACAAAAACGATATTTGATTATTCGACAACAAAAAACAACAGGTCGAGTCACTTTTATATATATATATATATATTTTTTTATTTTCATTGAAAATCCACAGACTGATTCTGGAACAGACTATTTGCTTGTGACACCTGGCAACAGCCTGTACTTTCCTGCGGTAGACTTTATCAAGCAATTTGTCGACCACGCGGGAATGCGAGAGGGTTCTAGTCAATTGCCAGTCGTTGTTGACTGCAGGTATGTCCTCGGTGCAGATTTTACCGCGGCGAAGGTAAGATATATCAATATTGATGTCTATTATTATAGTCTTGTCAATTATAGGCGAAATTCCGCATCGGACTTTCTCTCGTGACTAACCAAATCGATTCGTTACACAGGGAATCGCCGCTCTAATCAACGAATTCAACAATAGAAAACAGGCTCTGTATTTCTACAATCCCCGAGTGGATGTAGTTACGGTCTTGAGAGGTGCTTGCGGGGAAGAATTTCAACATGTTTCCACGCAAGACGAGTTATCTTATTTGCTACAGCCAAGATTAGGTAAGAAAAATAGTCATAGCAAAAAAAAATCTCATGTTTTCTTTAATTCATTCATTATTTTGTTGCTTATAGATTTTTTTTCCCGATTTTCGTTCCTTATTCTTCTTTATATTTTGCGCTTATGTTTTGCAGCATGCAAGAAACACTTTGTCTTCTATAAACTTTTTTTTCTTACATAAATTTAAAAAATAAATACCGAGTACTGCATAAAATCGGATTTTAAATGAAAAGTAAAAAAAAAACAAGGATGCAAAGTAGAACCTTGCACATTGCTTCCTCATTATTTTTCGCTTCTTACAAAGCTACCTCTATGAGGAAGTATGTTATTCAATTTTTGGCTTCCTCATAGAGGAAGCTTTGTAAAACGCGAAAAATAATGATGAAGCAATGTGCAAGGTTCTACTTTGCATCCTTGTTTTAATTAGATAAATATACATGTTGTGGATTCGATTTTTCTATTTTGTTATTGCGTTATTTCGTGATTATTAAAGCGTTTCCGAAGTGAATGTGATAATGTATATTTTTTCAAATAATTCAACATTCCATAAAATCAAAAATTTCATACCGTTCGTCACTAAATTATACATATATAATGGCTGAATATTGTTTCATTTATATACAAAATTTGAGCTCGCTATCTTAAGTTTTGCAAAACTTACAATAGAGCGATAATGTCAATTTTTTGAAAAATTCAAAACATCATAAAATTTTTACGGCTCAACCGATCTTAACCAAATTCAATAGCGATCACCCGCATATGAAAGCTCAAATTCATACCAATTTTAAGATCAATATCTCGAAAATTGAAAGAGTTATCGCGTAAACAGACATTTTTCAAAAAATAAAAAAACGCGTAATAATTTAACGATGAAGTGGATTTTAACAAAAATTTGTATGAACGATGAGGCTTGATCCCTCTATCCATGGTCCAAATTTCAGCTTGATATCTCAAGGCATTCTCGAGTTATAAAGGTTTACATTTTTCGATTGTGTAACATACACACACACACACACACACATACACACACACACACACACACACACACACACACACACACACACACACAGACATTTTTTCTAAATCACTTTTCTCGATGTTTTGGACCATTCTGAGTGTACTGACATGAAAATCTCGAAAAAAAAAATTTTCACGAAAACAAAGCTTCCTCTATGAGGAAGCAAAAAGTAGAACTTTGCAAATTGCTTCCTTATTGTTGTTGGATTTTTACAAATCTACCTCTATGAGGAAGCATGTTAATCTATTTTGACTTCCTCATAGAGGAAGTTTTGTAAAAATCCAACAATAATGAGGAAGCAATTTGCAAAGTTCTACTTTGCAGCCTTGTTTAAAAAAATTTTAAATGGCATTAGTTTTGAACCCCTTGACGGATTCTAGCCAGATTCGAACTGATGCTTAGTTTACCCACACTCTACTTCTGAACTAAATTTGAGCCCGATATTTTTAAAATTGCGGAAGTTAGAGCACGAACAAAAAATTCAAAAAGCCATAAATCTTAAACCCCTTAACGGAGTGACGTCAAATTCACTCCCAAACTTTATTTAATGACAGTCCACATGTGGACCAAATTTGAGCCCGATATCTTAAAAATTGCGAAAGTTAGAGCACGAACAAAAAATATCAAAAAATTGAAAAATGCCATAAATTTCGAACCCCTTAACGGATTGACACCAAATTTAATCCCAAACATTATTTGATAACAGTCCACTTCTGGTCCAAGTTTGAGCCAGATATCATAAAAATTGTGGGAGTTAGAGCCCGAGCTGACATTCTCAAAAAAATTCCAAATGCCATAAATTTTGAACACCTTGATGGATTAACTCCAAATTCTATCCCATACCTTGTTTAACGACAATTTACTCGTGGTTCGAATTTGAGTGCGATATCTTAAAAATTGCGACGGTTATCGTGCTAACAAAAAATTGTGCACATACGCACACACATACAGACATTTTTTCTAAACCACTTTTCTCGACGTTTTGGACTATTCTGAGTGTACTGACATGAAAATCTCGAAAAAAAAAATTTTCACGAAAACAAAGTTTCCTCTATGAGGAATCAAAAATATTTGGACGATCTATTTCTTGAAGCAAACAGCAATGATCAAGGAGAATAGAAAGCTTCAGACTATAGTAAAATCATAGCAAAAACTTTTGCTATGACCGTGATAAAAAAACACAATGACGAAATAACACGTCAAAATAACACACGAAAAATAATCCAACAACAAAATAGCACACGACGAAATAGCCCAACAAAATAACACACCCTTAAACAACACGAAACTATTGTTGTTAACAATAACTTTCGAAATATCAAACGTCGAATGTCGATATTATCGTTCACTCATGTGCTCTGATCAATAAAACACCCGTCGAATCGATTACTAAGAAAGAACCTAAAGAAAAAACTAAACCTAACTGAGACCTAAAGAACGAAACCTAACGCGAAACCCCTAAAGAACCAAAAGAAAGAAATAAAGAAAAAGCTAAACCTAACTGAGACCTAAAGAATTAAACCTAACGCGAAACCCCTAAAGAACCTAAAGAAAGAAATAAAGAAAACGCTAAACCTAACTGAGACCTGAAGAACGAAACCTAACGTAAAGTCCCTAAAGAACCTAAAGAAAAAATTTAGCGTGCGATATTATTGATTGAAATATTTTTATGTGATATTATTTACTGTAAAATATCACAGAGATATGATATTTAGACGTGATACCGTGCGCATATACATATAAGAAATAAAATTATGTTCCGAGAGTTATTTCGGAGTGTGTTATTTTTGTATGTTATTTTGTCGAGTGTTATTTTTGCATGGAGTTATTTTGACGTGTGACCCTGTAAATTTTCATGTATTAAATATCAATAGTACATTTTATATGATATTATACTCGTGCTGCAATCTTTATTGTTTTTCGGCAACATTTCGTTTACTTCGTTCGTAATTTCGAAAATCATACTTTTCGAACCGCACATTTGACATTCTGTTTCTGTGCGAAAAATATTTAATGACAATATTGTTTCAACTGAAGAAAAAAATTGTATTTCGGCGTGTCTCAATAATTATTTTATTCCAATTCAATTCAATATTTATTCAATTACACTTCACTACTTATAACAGATTGTAACTACTTGTAACTAGTTGTAACTACTTGTAACTGGTTGTAACTACTTGTAACTGGTTGTAACTATTTGTAACTGGTTGTAACTACTTGTAACTGGTTGTAACTATTTGTAACTGGTTATAACTACTTGTAACTACTTGTAACTGGTTGTAACTACTTGTAACTACTTGTAACTACTTGTAACTGGTTGTAACTGGTTGTAACTGGTTTTAGCTGGTTGTAACTGGTTGTAACTGGTTATAGCTGGTTGTAACTGGTTTTAACTGGTTGTAACTGGTTGTAACCGGTTGTAATTGATTGTAACTGGTTTTAACTGGTTGTAGCTGGTTGTAACTGGTTATAATTGATTGTAACTGGTTGTAAATGATTATAACTTATCAATAAACGCAGATCATCGAGAAAAATGATTAAATGGGCATTTTTTTTTTCAGGAAAGCGTTCGCATCAACAACTCTTAGCTGCAAAAGGGAATGGTTCGCTTGAGCCTATGTCGATAAGTACTCCGGATTTATTCCACCGAGTGGGATACTCAAACTGCCACGAACTGCGCGAAGTGACGACGACGCTGCTTCCCGCCACGGCCAGCTGAGAGTAGATTTAACGAAAGAATCTCGCAAACGTCTCTCTATCGTTCCTTTGCCGTTTTTTTTTTTTTTTTTCATTCCCGTCTCACTCTTTTCCCTCAAATATTCCAAATATTCTCCTTCGAAGAATATAGAAATAAGCGAACGCGTTAGGTTACAAAAAAAAAAGACCGTAACAGTATTTCAACGACCCGACAAAGAATTGTAATGAGCACAAAACGCAAAACACAAAAATAACAACACAAAAATCATATTTTTTAAGGAAATCTCGTGCTCAGCTCGTCGCACCGAGCGAACTGCGAATCGCTTGTAAATCCCCGTGTAAATATAGCATAGAATTAAAAAAAGAAAGGCGAAGAATCTCGCAAAATGTCAAACTGTGTGTACAGTTGCAAGTTACCCACGTAGCACCAAAATATTTCGAGAATATTATAGAAATATTATGTAATCTGTTAAAAATATTGATAAAATATTACAGAAGTTTTGCAATGACCGCTCAAAACATTTGATATGTAATATTCTAACAGAATTACATTGCAATACAAATTTTAATACTAATAAACAATATTTTCGTCATCAAACTGTACAATTAATTAAATATATATTTGTTAACTTACATAACAATAATGTTATTAAAAAATATGAACAAAAAAGTGTCCCGGAGAACTCTATATTTTCCTTATTTTTTCTTGCAGCAATTCGTAAGATTTTCCTTGACACGATTGTCCGATCAACTGAGGAACAAAATCAAAAGAAGCAAAATCTCATTTACAATTTTTTTTAAAGCTGGAATGCACAATCATGAGCTTTCCCTTCAAAATTATTTTCGCAAATAATTAGCTATGTTGCAAGAAATCTTTGCAAATATTTTTTTAAAAAATCTGCCCTTCAACCGAATGTTTTCGAAATACTCCTTAAGTGCTTGAATTATTCTAATTATCAGAAACTATTTCACGAAATGAATATTCCAATACCGCGTTAAATATTTCCCAATAGTCATTACATTAAATTTCATTAACTTTCATTACAAATATTTAAATTGGAATGAAAAATGTTAACAATTTCTACAATATTTCTGCAATATTCTGGGCTACGTGACCAAATCGTATTTGCGTAAAAGCGAAAAAATAAAATTGTAAACATTTTCTTACAAAAAAAGAAAAGAAAATAATAATCCTGGACAAAATCGCAGGTTTATATCGATTATTTAAACTACTTCAGAGCCATCACGAATGCTATTAGTGGCTTGTTTACCGCTAGCGTGATGGAAAATTCTTGCTATTTAGATATTTATCGAGTGTTTGAGGATTGTCATCAGAGTGGGAGAAGGCGAGGGAATTATTCGTTAAATTCGATGCTATTCGAATGAAGAGGCCGGAAGCGCATGGCCTTAATCCGTCGGTTTTATTGATTCGACGCCGTTGAAACTCGGAGTGGTTCGGGGATGCTCGGAGACGTCATGACCGCGCCTACACGTGGGAGAACCGTCGGCGAGGCCATCCGCCAGGACTCGAGATCAACAAGTAACATGCTAGCACGAACCTCTCGAGCTCGCGTTTGACCGCGTGGAAAATCCTCGGACCGCGTGTAAATGAAGCTGAAGAACTTGTCCCAAGTTTTCCAAAGTCTTTACGCGTCCCTCGCCTTTGCTAACTCGTGAATTTAATGGAAAACGACTGTTCTCTGTTAATCATAAAGGACATCGATTAATAACGAAAGCAAAGAGGATCTTTTGGAAGGATAAAAAGAGTAACTGCGTTTTATCCAGTGTGAATTTGTTTCTCGGAGCAAGAACCGAAAAAGGACCAAAATAAATTACCCAAAAACGAGGATAATGTCATGAGACATTTGGCAGTTGTGACTAAATGAAAATTTCGAGGTTTATGATTTTTATGAACTGACAGCGCATTATTTATGTGGAAAAATGAAAAATAGGCAAATGTGATTGTGATTGCGATTATAACGAGGCGAATCAGGTGAACAAAAAGAGGCTGCTGAAAATTGTGGGATTTTTTGTAGATTTTATGTTGTGTTGTAAATCTCGGTGATTTATTTTATGAGAAATAGGTAAATCTTCGGACCGCGTGTAAATGAAGCTGAAGAACTTGTCCCAAGTTTTCCAAAGTCTTTACGCGTCCCTCGCTTTTGCTAACTCGCGAATTTAATGGAAAACGACTGTTCTCTGTTAATCATAAAGGACATCGATTAATAACGAAGGCAAAGAGGATCTTTTGGAAGGATAAAAAGAGTAACTGCGTTTTATCCAGTGTGAATTTGTTTCTCGAAGCAAGAACCGAAGAAGGACCAAAATAAATGGCCCAAAAACGAGGATAATGTCATGAGACATTTGGCAATTGTGACTAAATGAAAATTTCGAGGTTTATAATTTTGATGAACTGACAGCGAATTATTTATGTGGAAAAATGAAAAATACGCAAATGTGATTGTGATTGCGATTATAACGAGGCGAATCAGGTGAAAAAAAAGAGGCTGCTGAAAATTGTGTGATTTTTTGTAGATTTTTTGTTGTGTTGTAAATCTCAGTGATTTATTTTATGAGAAATAGGAAAATCTTCGGACCGCGTGGAAATGAAGCTGAAGAACTTGTCCCAAGTTTTCCGAAGTCTTTACGCGTCCCTCGCTTTTGCTAACTCGCGAATTTAATGGAAAACGACTGTTCTCTGTTAATCATAAAGGACATCGATTAATAACGAAGGCAAAGAGGATCTTTTGGAAGGATAAAAAGAGTAACTGCGTTTTATCCAGTGTGAATTTGTTTCTCGAAGCAAGAACCGAAGAAGGACCAAAATAAATGGCCCAAAAACGAGGATAATGTCATGAGACATTTGGCAGTTGTGACTAAATGAAAATTTCGAGGTTTATGATTTTTATGAACTGACAGCGAATTATTTATGTGGAAAAATGAAAAATAAGCAAATGTGATTGTGATTGGGATTATAACGAGGGAAATCAGGTGAAAAAAAACGAGGCTGCTGAAAATTGTGGGATTTTTTGTAGATTTTTTGTTGTGTTGTAAATCTCGGTGATTTATTTGATGAGAAATAGGAAAATCTTCGGACCGCGTGGAAATGAAGCTGAAGAACTTGTCCCAAGTTTTCCAAAGTCTTTACGCGTCCCTCGCCTTTGCTAACTCGTGAATTTTATGGAAAACGACTGTTCTCTGTTAATCATAAAGGACATCGATTAATAACGAAAGCAAAGAGGATCTTTTGGAAGGATAAGAAGAGTAACTGCGTTTTATCCAGTGTGAATTTGTTTCTCGAAGCAAGAACCGAAGAAGGACCAAAATAAATGGCCCAAAAACGAGGATAATGTCATGAGACATTTGGCAGTTGTGACTAAATGAAAATTTCGAGGTTTATAATTTTTATGAACTGACAGCGAATTATTTATGTGGAAAAATGAAAAATAAACAAATGTGATTGTGATTGCGATTATAACGAGGGGAATCAGGTGAAAAAAAACGAGGCTGCTGAAAATTGTGGGATTTTTTGTAGATTTTTTGTTGTGTTGTAAATCTCGGTGATTTATTTTATGAGAAATAGGAAAATCTTCGGACCGTATGTAAATGAAGCTGAAGAACTTGTCCCAAGTTTTCCAAAGTCTTTACGCGTCCCTCGCCTTTGCTAACTCGTGAATTTTATGGAAAACGACTGTTCTCTGTTAATCATAAAGGACATCGATTAATAACGAAGGCAAAGAGGATCTTTTGGAAGGATAAAAAGAGTAACTGCGTTTTATCCAGTGTGAATTTGTTTCTCGAAGCAAGAACCGAAGAAGGACCAAAATAAATTACCCAAAAATGAGGATAATGTCATGAGACATTTGGCAGTTGTGACTAAATGAAAATTTCGAGGTTTATAATTTTTATGAACTGACAGCGAATTATTTATGTGGAAAAATGAAAAATAAGCAAATGTGATTGTGATTGGGATTATAACGAGGGAAATCAGGTGAAAAAAAACGAGGCTGCTGAAAATTGTGGGATTTTTTGTAGATTTTTTGTTGTGTTGTAAATCTCAGTGATTTATTTTATGAGAAATAGGAAAATCTTCGGACCGCGTGTAAATGAAGCTGACGAACTTGTCCCAAGTTTTCTAAAGTCTTTACGCGTCCCTCGCCTTTGCTAACTCGTGAATTTAATGGAAAACGACTGTTCTCTGTTAATCATAAAGGACATCGATTAATAACGAAAGCAAAGAGGATCTTTTGGAAGGATAAAAAGAGTAACTGCGTTTTATTCAGTGTGTATTTGTTTCTCGAAGCAAGAACCGAAAAAGGACCAAAATAAATGACCCAAAAACGAGGATAATGTCATGAGACATTTGGCAATTGTGACTAAATGAAAATTTCGAGGTTTATAATTTGTATGAACTGACAGCGAATTATTTATGTGGAAAAATGAAAAATAAGCAAATGTGATTGTGATTGCGATTATAACGAGGCGAATCAGGTGAAAAAAAACGAGGCTGCTGAAAATTGTGGGATTTTTTGTAGATTTCTTGTTGTGTTGTAAATCTCAGTGATTTATTTGATGAGAAATAGAGGAAATAATATTTGTGGCATTTTTTTCGCAACTCAATCGAGATGATTGTGGATGACTGGAATTTTACTGGCTCACTGATCTATAATAAGGAAAAATCGAGTTTGCGATCTCTGCGGCTTTTCGCGTGTCGTGCGATTTTAAAAATAGTTAATACCGGACCAGTTCGACCCAGTGACGAAAAGCTATGACGGGATATGTTAACAAAGTGATGGTCGAAATGAAAATCTAGATAAAAAAGGCTGAGGAATTATTATCAATAACTACCAATCTATATTTATGTATTGTAGATTTAAAAAATGGAGCAGAATTTACAAGTATGGTGATAAAAATTCTTTGAATATTGTTAAATGGAATGGTTTACCGAAAAAAAAGCCACAGCTTTTTTCCTATCGAAATAAAAAATTAGAAAAATGCTGAGGAATTATTATCAATAATCGCAAACCTACAAATATATTGTAGATTAAAAAATAGATCAAAATTTACAAGGATGTTGATAAAAATCCTTTGAATATTGTCAAATGAAATTACATCTATCTTCCACAAAATTCTTATCGACCTCAGCTTTTTTCCTGTCGAAATGAAAAATTAGAAAAATGCTGAGGAATTATTATAAATAATCGCAAACCTACAAACATATTGTAGATTAAAAAATTGAGCAAAATTTACCAGGATGTTGATAAAAATCCTTTGAATATTGTCAAATGAAATTACATCTATCTTCCACAAAATTCTTATCGACCTCAGCTTTTTCCTATCGAAATGAAAAATTAGAAAAATGCTGAAGAATTATTATGAATAATCGCAAACCTACAAATATATTGTAGATTTAAAAATTGAACAAAATTTACAAGGATGTTGATAAAAATCCTTTGAATATTGTCAAATGAAATTACATCTATCTTCCCCAAAATTCTTATCGACCTCAGCTTTTTTCCTGTCGAAATGAAAAATTAGAAAAATGCTGAGGAATTATTATAAATAATCACGAAACTACATATACTGTAGATTAAAAAATGGAGCCAAATGTGCATGATAAAATGGATGATAAAAATGTAAATGAATGAAAAGGGTGATAAAAATCCTTTGAATATTGTCAAATGGAATGGTTGTATTTCCGAAGAAAAAGAACAGAGGAAAATATTATGTCTATCTTTCACAAAATTCTCATTGGTCTCAGCCTCCTTCTGGGATTTGTCCTGGTCGCTTTGCTTAATAGCAAAAAAATCAGCTTAGATGCCAAAAAAAATGGACTCCTTCTTGAGATAATTGGAAACGTGAGTCACGGCCTCGATAAACTTGATTCTGGGTTGGAAGCGATAACGAGTGAAACTAAAGTCGCTAAAGGACGACTAAGACAATTAGTTGCCCTTCATCGTGAAAGTATTATTGCTTGTGCTGCTATGCTTCGCAATAAACACTCAGAGCGTTCTCCAACACCATTAAAATCTCACAACCAACAATTGGTCCATTCCGATGATGAGGACAAGCAACCGAGGCAATCCACGTGACAAGTAGTATTAACTGTGATAAGTAGAGTAATGAGAAAAAAGCGAAAATTGGTTGTTAAGAATATTGAGGGCACTAAAAATCGACGAAAATTATTGTAAATTTTCTAAGCAAACACATCGGACTAATTTAGCACAATTACAATCTATATTTAAGAAAACCTAAAAATGAGAAAGCAGATGGAATTAAATATTCACAGCGAGAAATATTTTATTTAATTAATAATCAATGAGTTTTGTCTTCCGAAAAATCATGATTTTTTTATTTATTTAAATGTGTGTGCGATTGGAATTTTTTTTATTTTTTACGAATTGAATAAGTTTGTTATGATAAATTTGTTAGAAATTATGGAGGATGAAAAAAATTGAATATATCGTAATTTTATTTAATTTACAAAAAATAATGAATATAATTAATTATAATTATATTAAAAATTATGATTATAATTATATAAATTATAATAAAAATAATTTACGTAAAATTTTTGAATATTTTTTTTTAAGTGCACTTTTTTCAATGATAAAGTGGCTTGGCCATTAAAGGGTTAAGGGCCAAGGTAAAAATTAGGGATATTCAATGATGCGATGATTTTGCACAATTATAATCGATGGCCAAGGAAAATAAAAAATGAAAAAGCAGATGGAATGAAATATTCACAGCAACAAATATTTTATTTACTTAATAATCAGTTAAATTTGTCTTCCGGAAAATCAAACGATCTGATTTTCTTTTATTTTTTATTTTTTCAATTTGAATTTATTTATGCGATTGGAAATTTTTTATTTATTACAAATTAAATAGGTTTGTTAAGAAAATCATTAGAAATTGTGGAGGAAGAAAAAAATCGAACATATCGTAATTTTATTTAATAAAAAAAAGTAGTTAGGTGTAAAATTTTTAAATATGATTTCTTTTTTAAGTGCACTTTTTTCAATGATAAAGTGGCTTGACCATTAAAGGGTTAAGGTGCAAGGTAAAAATTAGGGATATTCAATGATGCGATGATTTTGCACAATTATAATCGATGGCCAAGGAAAATAAAAAATGAAAAAGCAGATGGAATTAAATATTCACAGCAACAAATATTTTATTTACTTAATAATCAGTTAAATTTGTCTTCCGGAAAATCAAAGGATCTGATTTTCTTTTATTTTTTTATTTTTTCAATTTGAATTTATTTATGCGATTGGACATTTTTTGTTTATTACAAATTAAATAGGTTTGTTATGAAAATCATTAGAAATTGTGGAAAATGAAAAAAATCGAACATATCGTAATTTTATTTAATAAAAAAAAGTAGTTAGGTGTAAAATTTTTAAATATGATTTCTTTTTTAAGTGCACTTTTTTCAATGATAAAGTGGCTTGACCATTAAAGGGTTAAGGGGCAAGGTAAAAATTAGGGATATTCAATGATGCGATGATTTTGCACAATTATAATCGATGGCCAAGAAAAATAAAAAATGAAAAAGCAGATGGAATTAAATATTCACAACAACAAATATTTTATTTACTTAATAATCAGTTAAATTTGTCTTCCGGAAAATCAAAGGATCTGATTTTCTTTTATTTTTTTATTTTTTCAATTTGAATTTATTTATGCGATTGGAAATTTTTTTATTTATCACAAATTAAATAGGTTTGTTAAGAAAATCATTAGAAATTGTGGGGGAAGAAAAAAATCGAACATATCGTAATTTTATTTAATTTAAAAAAAAAGTAGTTAGGTGTCAAATTTTTAAATATGATTTCTTTTTTAAGTGCACTTTTTTCAATGATAAAGTGGCTTGGCCATTAAAGGGTTAAGGGGCAAGGTAAAAATTAGGGATATTCAATGATGCGATGATTTTGCCCAATTATAATCGATGGCCAAGGAAAATAAAAAATGAAAAAGCAGATGGAATTAAATATTCACAGCAACAAATATTTTATTTACTTAATAATCAGTTAAATTTGTCTTCCGGAAAATCGAAGGATCTGATTTTCTTTTTTTTTTATTTTTTCAATTTGAAT
The DNA here is from genome assembly GCA_963970395.1 of Ephialtes manifestator. Classification (NCBI taxonomy): domain Eukaryota; kingdom Metazoa; phylum Arthropoda; class Insecta; order Hymenoptera; family Ichneumonidae; genus Ephialtes; species Ephialtes manifestator. The sequence continues at coordinate 36,498,016 of OZ019969.1, read as the reverse complement.
TTATTTATGCGATTGGAAATTTTTTATTTATTACGAATTAAATAGGTTTTTTTATAAAAATCATTAGAAATTATGGAAAATGAAAAAAATTTACAATATCGTAATTTTATTTAATAAAAAACAGTAATTAGGAGTAAAATGTTTAAACATGTTTTTTAAGTGCACTTAAAAAAAGCGATGATTTTACGCGATTATAATCGATGGCAAAGGGAATTTTAAAACGAAAAAGCAGATGGACTTAAATATTCACATTACGAAATATTTGATTTACTTAATAATCAATGAGTTTTGTCTTCCAGGAAAATCAAGGCCTCTAATTTTTTTCTTTTCGATTTAAATGTACTTATGCAGCTAGAAATATTATTTGAAATTTTTTTCAAACTTACAAAAAACTTAAAATCGAATTTAATCAGCGCTATTATAAACAGCATAAAAATTTGTTTGTATAATTTAAAAAAAAAAATGTTTTGCAACATTAACACCAGTAAATATTTGATGGAATAAAAATGTATTTTGATAGATAGAATTGTAGTTAGATCAACGAAATGATAATTATTAATAATCATTACCACATCGTAGAAAATAATTGCCTAATGAGTTAATCTCAGTAATTTAGAGTATTTACAAATTAAGTACACGAACCTTTCGGAATTATCGGACCAGAATCATACAGCACACACACATATATATGTATATATATATATGGGTCATTCCACGGGATTTCGCATAAAAAAAACCCGACTGACTCCAATTTTCGCCTAATTTTTTTATATTGTTGACTATGTCAAACGGAGCATTTGTGAATTTTTTGAGAATTTTATTCTCATATTTCGACGAGCCATAAAATAAAAGGTGAAAAAAATGAAAAAAAAATCTGACGTCAAGTGGAATAATGATATCGACAAAAATAACTAGGTCAAAATTTTCGTAATTCAACACAGTTTACGGTAAAAATAATCAAAATAAAAAATAAACATAACTTCTATTTTATTTATGTCTTCTACCAAGAAAAGGTACCATTTCGCTAATTTGGCCCCCTCCGATTTCAATACAAAAAATCACGAATATACTACATGGAGTCCCAAACATTTTAAGCACAAGCCCAAGATGGAGAACGCATTTTACCCATTTTTAAAAAAATATTTCGGGTAATTGATTTTTTTAATTTTCTTCCAATCTTCTGCGTATTTTTTAATGTAATTGGTAATATTAAAAGGAGCTTATGTGATTTTTTTCATAATTTTATATGTAGATGTGTTCGATTCATTAAATGTAATCGGATTACAAATTTTTAAAATTTTAAAAAAAGAAAGCGATCAGCTGATCGCTTTCTTACTCACTCAGTGGCCGCTCGAGCGCTGGCGTCGCGAGATTCGCCTGGGGTACGCCTGGGGCGTGCGATCAGCTGATCGTCTCGTTACGCACGCAGTGGCCGCTCGAGCGCTAGCGTCGCGAGATACGCCTGAGGCGTATAGTAATTTTGTTATTTTTTTAACTTAATCGGAGAGGTCCATATAAGTTGAAATGGTACCTTTTTTTTGTAAAAGCCGCAACGAAAATACAATTTTTTAAATTTGTAATTCTATTACATTTAATGAATCGAATACATCTACATATAAAATTATGAAAAAAATCACATAAGCTCCTTTTAATATTACCAATTACATAAAAAAATACGCAGAAGATTGGAAGAAAATTAAAAAAATCAATTACCCGAAATATTTTTTTAAAAATGGGTTAAATGCGTTCTCCATCTTGGGCTTGTGCTTAAAATGTTTGGGACTCCATGTAGTATATTCGTGATTTTTTGTATTGAAATCGGAGGGGGCCAAATTAGCGAAATGGTACCTTTTCTTGGTAGAAGACATAAATAAAATAGAAGTTATGTTTATTTTTTATTTTGATTATTTTTACCGTAAACTGTGTTGAATTACGAAAATTTTGACCTAGTTATTTTTGTCGATATCATTATTCCACTTGACGTCAGATTTTTTTTCATTTTTTTCACCTTTTATTTTATGGCTCGTCGAAATATAAGAATAAAATTCTCAAAAAATGCACAGATGCTCCGTTTGACATAGCCAGCAATATAAAAAAATTAGGCGAAAATTGGAGTCGGTCGGGGTTTTTTTTGTGCGAAATCCCGTGGAATGACCCATATATTATATATATATTTATCTATGTATATATGTATAGGTATCACGTAATCTCGACAATCACAAAGTAGATTTATTTTTAGAATATATACCTAGACGGCTGCACGCACTATAGCGTCGATAAAAAGATATTATACACGAATGCCCAGAAAAATCGACCTAAGTTAGTCTTAGCTCAATTATACAAAAGTAATAATATCACTTAACGTCTCAACGCAAGATTTTTTATTGAAATCGTGAGTTCGAAGAGAACGAGAGACTTTCTTAGCTTTAAAACAAAAAAATCTTTATCATTTACACCGTCTATCAACCACAAAAAAAAAATAATAATAATAATAATAAACCAACGAAAAAAAAATTGTTATCACAAATTCTCTTTAAAAAAATCCTGTCAATAAAAGTTTGAAAAAATTGTTTGTTATCAATGGAAACTTCTCATTTGGTTCTAAAGCGCCAAACGAAAATAAATAGTCGTGGCCAAATATTTAAAAAAAAAATAATAAAAAATTGAGTTGCAAAATATTTTTTATAGTCCATATTTTGAGAGTGTGAAGTTTTAATATTTTTTATGCCGAGCCCTAATTGTTGATACGGCGTTCAACGAATGTTTACGGCCTGTCCAATGTTGCCGAGGCGAAGAAACCTTGACCTTCGGTGCGAATCACCAATAGCATGCGTTTTACCGTTGGCTTAAGGTGGGGAGTGTTGATACGCTCGCAAACATGTATTATTGGCAGCCGGCGGATTCATCTTCAACGGAGGTTCGTCAGTAAACTGAAGATACGAGTGTGAGAATGATTCAGTAGAATATTAGCAACGGTCACGGATACTGCTCTTCATATCAATCTGTTATCTCGCTACGGTCTGGGATTACTCAATAAGCCGGTTGAAGAAATTGACGAGCCATTTTTTTTTGTCAGTGAATAATGGCTTTAAGCAAAGGTATGATTTTTTTTCTATTTGTGTTATTAAGTTTTTATTGATAGATTAAAAAGAATTTTTTATGTGTATTTAGTGATGCGTTTATGGATGGATTTTTTATTTATTGTTTTATTGACTTTTTATGGATTGATTTTTAAATTATTTTTTTATGTGCATTTAGTATGCGTTATAGGCAGCATTCTCTGTCAATTCAGCCACTTTTTTTTCGACCCTCTCCGATTTGCCCTGTAATTGATTATATGAATTTACCACTAAAAGACACTATATGAATTTTTTCAGATTTTAAAAAATAATTTTTCAGAAAATGGCTCTATTTATTCAAGTGCAAATATCTCAGAATTTTGAAGTTACTGAAAAAAAATGTCAGCACATAAAAGTTGTCGTTTATTGTTAGCTTTCGAGCGGAATATTCCAAATAATTGTCACGTTCCTGTGAGTATGATTTTTTTTTCGAAAAATGGAGGAATTATTTTTTAATTAAAAAATGGATATTTTTTTTTACTGAAAAAATTACAGAGTATTGCTACATGACTGTTGATATCACAAAAAAATCGCCAGAGTGGCACCGATCGACCTTCTGGTATTAAAAAATGCATTTGTGTGAAAGTTCCGAAAAACGGGGGCATTATTATTTTTTTGGCTAATAAAATTACAGAGTATTCTTGCATGACTGTAGATATTGCAAAAAAATCATCAGAGTGGTACGGATCGAGCTTCCGGTATAAAAAAAAATAATTCCCCCGCTTTTCGAAACTTTCACACGAATAATTTTTTTTAATACCGTAAGCTCGATCCTTGCCACTCTGATGATTTTTTTGCAATATCTACAGTCATGCAAGAATACTCTGTAATTTTATTAGGCAAAAAAAGTAACCTTTTTTTTATCAAAAAAATAATAATGCCCCCGTTTTTCGGAACTTTCACACAAATGCATTTTTTAATACCAGAAGATCGATCGGTGCCACTCTGACGATTTTTTTGTGATATCAACAGTCATGTAGCAATACTCTGTAATTTTTCAGTAAAAAAAATATCCTTTTTTTAATTAAAAAATAATTCCTCCATTTTTCGGAAAAAAATCATACTCACAGGAACGTGACAATTATTTGGTATATTCCGCTCGAAAGCTAACAATAAACGACAACTTTTGTGCAGACTGATTATATGAATTTACCACTAAAAGACACTCTATATGAATTTTTTCAGAATTTTAAAAATAATTTTTCCGAAAATGGTTTTATTTATTCAAGTGCAAATATCTCAGAATTTTGAAGTTACTGAAAAAAAATGTCTGCACATAAAAGTTGTCGTTTATTGTTAGCTTTCGAGCGGAATATTCCAAATAATTATCACGTTCCTGTGAGTATGATTTTTTTCCGAAAAATAGAGGAATTATTTTTTAATTAAAAAAAGGATATTTTTTTTTACTGAAAAAATTACAGAGTATTGCTACATGACTGTTGATATCACAAAAAAATCGCCAGAGTGGCACCGATCGGTCTTCTGGTATTAAAAAAAATTATTCGTGTGGAAGTTTCGAAAAACGGGGGAATTATTATTTTTTATACCAGAAGCTCGATCCGTACCACTCTGATGATTTTTTTGCAATATCTACAGTCATGCAAGAATACTCTGTAATTTTATTAGCCAAAAAAAAGTAACTTTTTTTTTATCAAAAAAATAATAATGCCCCCGTTTTTCGGAACTTTCACACAAATGCATTTTTTAATACCAGAAGATCGATCGGTGCCACTGTGACGATTTTTTTGTGATATCAACAGTCATGTAGCAATACTCTGTAATTTTTTCAGTAAAAAAAAATATCCTTTTTTTAATTAAAAAATAATTCCTCCATTTTTCGGAAAAAAAATCATACTCACAGGAACGTGACAATTATTTGGAATATTCCGCTCGAAAGCTAACAATAAACGACAACTTTTGTGCAGACTGATTATATGTATTTACCACTAAAAGACACTCTATATGAATTTTTTCAGATTTTGAAAAATAATTTTTCAGAAAATGGCTTTATTTATTCAAGTGCAAATATCTCAGAATTTTGAAGTTACTGAAAAAAAATGTCTGCACATAAAAGTTGTCGTTTATTGTTAGCTTTCGAGCGGAATATTCCAAATAATTGTCACGTTTCTGTGAGTATGATTTTTTTTTCGAAAAATGGAGGAATTATTTTTTAATGAAAAAAAGGATATTTTTTTTTAGTGAAAAAATTACAGAGTATTGCTACATGACTGTTGATATCACAAAAAAATCGCCAGAGTGGCACCGATCGATCTTCTGGTATTAAAAAAAAATTATTCGTGTGGAAGTTTCGAAAAACGGGGGAATTATTATTTTTTTATACCGGAAGCTGGATCCGTACCACTCTGATGATTTTTTTGCAATATCTACAGTCATGCAAAAATACTCTGTAATTTTATTAGCCAAAAAAAAGTAACCTTTTTTTTATCAAAAAAATAATAATGCCCCCGTTTTTCGGAACTTTCACACAAATGCATTTTTTAATACCAGAAGATCGATCGGTGCCACTCTGGCGATTTTTTTGTGATATCATCAGTCATGTAGCAATACTCTGTAATTTTTTCAGTAAAAAAAAATATCCTTTTTTTAATTAAAAAATAATTCCTCCATTTTTCGGAAAAAAATCATACTCACAGGAACGTGACAATTATTTGGAATATTCCGCTCGAAAGCTAACAATAAACGACAACTTTTATGTGCAGACATTTTTTTTCAGTAACTTCCAAATTCTGAGGTATTTGCACTTGAATAAAAAAAGGCATTTTCTGAAAAATTATTTTAAAAAATCTGAAAAAATTCACATAGAGTGTCTTTTAGCGGTACATTCATATAACCAATTACAGGGCAAATCGGAGAGGGTCGAAAAAAAAAGTGGCTGAATTGACAGAGAATGCTACATAGATAGATTTTTTATTTATTGTTTTATTAACTTTTTATGGATTGATTTTTTAATTATTTTTTTATGTGCATTTAGAATGCGTTATGGATAGATTTTTTATTTATTGTTTTATTAACATTTTATGGACTGATTTTTTAATTATTTTTTTATGTGCATTTAGAATGCGTTATGGATAGATTTTTTATTTATTGTTTTATTAACTTTTTATGGATTGATTTTTTAATTATTTTTTTATGTGTATTTGGAATGCGTTATGGATAGATTTTTTATTTATTGTTTTATTAACTTTTTATGGATTGATTTTTTAATTATATTTTTATGTCCATTTAGGATGTGTTTGCGGACCTGGATACCGAAGTCCATTAGCAGCTATGCACGAGGGACCACGAGAGAAAATTATGTATGTCGTCTGCCCACATACCGATGATAAAAAACCGGACGTTCTTTCTACCGTCGATTTGGATCCCTCGAGCCCCACTTATTGTCAGGTAATAAAGACTTTTTTCACTTTAAACATTGTCAGAGCCTGACGATAAATATTTTTTTAAACGTTTAATTAATTCTTGGCCATTTTTGGGGTATAAGTCTAATTAAAAATATAAAATGTCGCAACTTCTCACGAATTTGAGAAGTCCTCTTTTATTACTTGAATAAAAAAAAGTACACGCCGATTTGTTATAAAATTTCGTACGCTTTGATCGATTCAACCAATCTCTCTTTCGTTTATAAAAATAACAAATATAATAACGTTGATTAGCAACAATGTAACTAAGCACAGACAATTCAAATATATATATATCGAAATATGTTTCAAAAGAGCCAGACGTTCATCTAGTTGGCTTGGAATTTCCCATTGCATTGCAATGCACAAAATATATGATATAAACGTTTTAATAATCTAGTTCTATTTTTAGATAATTCACAAATTGAGAATGCATCACGTGGGTGATGAATTACATCATTCCGGTTGGAATATCTGCAGCAGTTGCTACGACAGTCCTGAAAAACGAGATGTGATGGTTCTGCCATCCCTGATGTCGGATAGAGTATATTTTGTTGA
>OZ019969.1:36460920-36485920 GCA_963970395.1 Ephialtes manifestator | reverse complement strand
CTCAATTTTTAAACCATGGGACAAGCAGTTTTATCCTGAACACGTAAAGTAAGTAATAATTTCGGAAAGGCATTTAAAAATTTTTAAAACCGAATCAAGACTAAAAAAATACACAGCGAAAAATGTTTAATTCTATAAAATATGAAGTTTTATTTTTCACAGGCGATTACCTCGTAGAACTTTTTTGTAATTCGTCAAAGTATATGGGCATATCTCACAAACCATTAACTTTCGTGTAACTCGACTGCGGAATGCTATAGTAATTTACACAGAATGAATTACGCGAGTATCAAACTTTTACTAAGATGTACGAAGCATAATCTATCTGAAAAAAAATAATTTAATTTTATAATGCACCAATAGACTGTTTTATCCTGGTTCAAATGCGGAAATTAACAACGTTTTCGCTTGTAACTCTGATTTTCGCGTCACTTCGTACGGGTGTAGCATCGATATGCACCTTCAGAAAAATAAGAAAAAAATCATGAAATTCTGGTAAGGTGCAATGAACATAATGTACCTAATTGTAATCGCCAAACATGTCAGAAAATTAAGCGGTTATCCTGTGAACGTCTGTCACTCGGTTTCGATGGTGAACCTGACATCCACCGTTATATGGTGCAGGAATATCAGCACAAGCTAATTGAGCCAAATGAATTGAATGCACATGAAGGTAGAATCATCACGGATTGAATTAAGTGAAATTTATGTCGGAGAGTCAATTATTTTGCTCGCAACGTTCTGCGACATGGACTCATATTGCTGCGTGAAGAATAAATATCAGGTTTTTCGCATCGTTATTCGGCCAAACTAGTCAAGTAATATAATTAAATTCCATCTGAGTACGTTATTCTTATCACGAATTAGATGTGCGCAGATGTGCCCGACCTCTCGACGAGAAACAATTTTTTTCTGGGTCAAAATGTATTCAATTGTCAGGTTCGAGAATGTCAGGTTTATAAATTCGCATAATAAATTCAAACTATTATCGTTCCTAAATTATCTAAATTATATTTTGAGTTAGTAGAGTCATTACCAGTTATACTTTTCATTTTCTGCATACGAATTGAACAAAATTGAATTAGAAAAATGACCTATTGGAAGGGATAAAACTATGCATTCCAATGGGTCATTTAAAAAAAAAAGTTAAATTGAAAGTAAGTTAAACACTTGTAAAACACAATAACACATAGTTCCTACAATGAATTAGCACCAAATAAATGATTTTTAGTTAAAATGATAATATGATTTTTTATGCGAGCACCCTGTATATGATGCTTTGTTTTTTTTTTTTTTTTTTTTTTAAATTCGTTTATTTATAGCATACACAGAGTACAGATTATTAAAGGAATACAAACGACAAACCTTTTGTGTAGTGGAAAAAAATTGAATGAAACCGAATGGCCTTACTCGGGCTCTCGTCGGTTGAAACGTTTATAAAATGGGGGCTCATAAGCCGTATAGAACTAGGTATGGCGCTAAAATACAAAAAAATAACGATAGGGCTCCAGAAAAATGCAAGAAAAACTGAAGTACTAATAGTGGACCTCGCAGAGCGGACAGTTTTTTGCTTATGGCTAACTAAACGCTTATAACTAGATAAAAAAAAAACAAAAAGATAATGAGTATATTTACAATATATACACTCTAGTAATCAAAACTTAGGCTACTATTTGGAATCTGCTACAATATTGAGAGGAACTTTTAGTGTCTATATTGTCTAGTAATGATTTATATAATATTCTCGCGATTTAACCACCAGAAACGTTCGGTGTCGCTTCGATGGGTGTCTACGCTATCTTTGGCAGGAATGGCTATTGAATATCTTAAGCGTACTCCATTTATAGGAGCTAAACAATTTATGTTTCTATCATAGGTAATAAACTTATGTGCTACATTCCTTTTGACGTGGTATATCACAGGTATGTTATTTACATCTTGGAGGTACCCTTTTGCATCGAGATAAAGGAAGGCTTCCGGAGGGACGTATCCCAATTTCAGGCACTTTGTTATATAAATACTATTTGTATTAAAAACTTCTGATATTAATACGTTTCCAGTTATTTTGGAAGCGGCGTGGATGTGATTTCTTATTAGTTTTAAAATGTGGTTGTCAATTCTGTTAATGTTAGCTAAGTCGTAGATCTTTTTATTGCTAATGTAATGGAAAAAATTCGTTTCCGCTGATCTGTATTTGGAGAGACAGGCTCTTAAACATTTCCTTTCAAAAATTCTAATTTTTTCCATTAATGAGGCACTGGTGTTGAACCAAATCGGGCAACCATAAGTTATTATAGGGCGGACCAAGAGCATGTAGCAAATTATTTTGACTCTGCTATCGAGATATCGATTGTAAAATAGTTTTTTCGCCGCAAAAAATGCGATTTTGGCTTTGTTCAATTGAATTTTTATGTGCTCGTTGAGTTTTAACAGGTGGTCGATATATACACCCAAGTATTTCACGATACGATTGTGCGGTATTTCGTTTCCTAGTCCTCCTCTGTCACGAATGCCAAAGTTTCTCCAAATACCTTGCAGAGATCTTGCTCTTGCAATTGTGGGACGGAAGAAAATAGTTTCACATTTGTCAATGTTTATCTTAAGCTTCCAAGATTCGTAGTAATCCTGTACTTTACCAAATATGTTTTCTAATTTATCTTGTATAGTATACATATTATTTCCCGCGACATAGATAATTAAGTCATCTGCAAACGCTATTGCTTTGACACCATTATCCGAATTGAGACCAAAGAGCTTGAGTATATCACTGTTAAAGATATTAAATAACACCGGAGAATTCACCATGCCTTGCGGGAGTATGATGCTTTGTCCATTAACGAATATTGCTTTCTAAAGGTCTTAAGATGAGTACAAAAATTGGCGATCCTGTGCTCCTAAACTAGATTTTTATTCTTTGAGGCCGTGAAAGTCAAAGGTTTGTGAGATACGCCCATGTGTAAAGAAAAATATCAGAAAGAAAACAAAAATGATTAGAGTATTTATTAAATTTTTTTTGACATGTTTACGTACGATTAAGATTTTTAATCTGTGGACTTCCCACAAAGGTCGTTTTTTTTTTTGTAAAAAAAAATAAGTCGAGCATCCGCTTGACTCTGATAACCTCTAATCATCGACGAGACAACAGTAGATACCAGTGATGGATATTAATTCAATAAAAATGTATTAAAAAATATATATATATTTTTTTCAGATAACAATAATTATTAATTATTATTTGAAAATACAATATACTCACGTTTTTGCAATAATTAGTAATTATTTAGATTCATTATTCTCGTACAATAAATTATAGTATTTAATAGACGTAATAATTAATAATTATTCGGTAATGAAATTATAAAATTATAAATATGTTTATTGTTGAAAATTGACGTTTAATTTGACATTTGTTAATTAGACACGGTTCAACGATGGTGAAACTGGACATTGACGTTGAAAATGGTGGCATGAAACTGGACGAGAATTTCTTGGTTGATTTTGGTGCCGATAAAGACGATATTCTACTGGCACACGAGATGAGGTATTTAATTTTACTACTTTGAGATATTTTATCTGACTTTACTTAATTTTTCTCTTTTAAGTAATTTTGAAAAAATCTAACGCTTTCCTTTAATAATTCTGTAGATATCCTGGAGGAGATTGCACCTCGGACATTTGGCTTCCAGAAAAAGTGTCAACCAAGTAGAGGTTTTCGAAAAAAAAAAACTGGCCATTTAAAAAACAGTTATTTGAATATTCTTCATAATTTTTTTGTACCTATGTAAATCCCACGAGAATATGAAATTTTTTTAATTGTGAAATAAGAACTCATGATTTGATATCCAGCTTTTATTATCGCAATCTTTACCATTGCATTGTAGACGTTTCCACATTCTTCACAATACTTTTAGTGTAGTACACAGTTTTAATATAAAGACATAAACATTTTGTAGACTCTACACATTCTTATGTGTTTCATTGGAAGTGACACAAAAAGTTTGTAGAATTTACATATTATTATGTATTGATTTGGTAGTGAGATAAACATTTTGTAGATTCTACACATTTTTATGTGTTGGATTGGAAGTAAGATAAATATTTTGTAGACTCTTTGAATTTTTATATATTGAATTGGAAGTGAAATCAAATTTTTTGTAGAATTTACACTTTTTTATGTTGAATTGAACGTTAGATAAACGCTTTGTAGACTATACACATTTTTATGTGTTGAATTGAAAGTGTGATAAAGATTTTGTAGACTCTAGACATTTTTGCTTCCACATAGAGGAAGCTTTGTTTTCATGAAACATTTTTTTTTGAGATTTTCATGCCAGTATGCTTAGAATTGTCCAAAACGTCGAGAAAAGTGGCCCGTATGTATGAGTGTGTGTGTGTCCTGGGCTCCGAAAATTCGATGAACTATTACTCAGTAACCGTTCGAGCGATATGGCTCAAATTTGGCACGCAAGTGGTGTAGTTGCCCCGCTTTGAATGTTGAGATTTTTGAAAAAAGTAAATCAGCCGTTTTGATTTTATGGTACTTTTAATTTTTTGAAAAAAGGTCGTGGTCGCTCTAACTTTCGTAAAAATTAGACGATTTTGCTAAATAGTTGTTTATAAATAAATATACGTTCAATGTTGTTTGGCATTGCATTTGGGCGAAATCGGTAAAGCGGTTCAGATTTTATAGATGTTTGAATTTTTCGAAAAAAATCATTTTTTTTAAAATAAATCACGTCGAATTTCACCAATTTAATCGAAATGTTTTGCAGACGAAAAGGAACATGCAGCTATGCCACGTACTAAATTTTACGATGATCGGTAAAGTGGTTCAGATTTTACGACATTTTGAAATTTACAAAAAAAAAAAAAGATTTTCGCTCTAGCATCAGCAAAAGTTGATAATGCGAGACAAAAGTTTGTACTCAATGGAAATAAGAATGCAAAGTAGAACTTTACACGTTGCTTCATATATAATTTTTATTTTTTTAAGTTTATAATGACCGCTTGTCCCAAAATAGAATTGCTCATAACTCTCGAACGGCGTGACGAATCGAGATGAAAATTTACACAAAAGAGGAGGATAAACTCCGTTTTCGTTATTTCGATTAAGGTAGTCCTTGCGCATTAAGCTGAGGTCAAATAAGTTTTCGAAAAATAGGAGGGAATTGCAATCACTTTTCGCCAATATAAACAAGGCTGCAAAGTAGAACTTTGCAAATTGCTTCCTCATTATTGTTGGATTTTTACAAAGCTTCCTCTATGAGGAAACCAAAATAGATTAACATGCTTCCTCATAGAGGTAGATTTGTAAAAATCCAACATTAAAGAGGAAGCAATTTGCAAAGTTCTACTTTGCAGCCTTTTATGTGTTTAATTGGAAGTGACATAAACATTTTGTAGACTCTACACATTTATATGTGTTAAATTTGATGACTCAATTTTGAGCACATTAAATATGTAGAATTTACTCAATTCAACATATAAAAATGTGTAGAATTTTGTACATTCTACACATACAAAATATTTCGAATTTATGTAGAAAAAAAAAACAGAACCTTGCACATTGCTTCCTCATTATATTTCGCTTTTTACAAAGCTTCCGCTATGAGGAAGCCAAAATCAATTCCCTGAGGTAGATTTGTAATTTGTGCTTAACTGAGGTAGATTTATAAAAATCCAACATTAATGAGGAAGCAATTTGCAAAGTTCTACTTTGCAGCCTTTTATGTGTTTAATTGGAAGTGACATAAACATTTTGTAGACTCTACTCATTTTTATGTGTTAAATTTGATGACTCAATTTTGAGCACATTAAATATGTAGAATTTACTCAATTCAACATATAAAAATTTGTAGAATTTTGTACATTCTACACATAAAAATATTTCGAATTTATGTAGAAAAAAAAGCAGCACCTTGCGCATTGCTTCCTCATTATATTTCGCTTTTTACAAAGCTTCCTCTATGAGGAAGCCAAAATCAATTCCCTGAGGTAGATTTGTAATTTGTGCTTAACTGAGGTAGATTTGTAAAAATCCAACATTAATGAGGAAGCAATTTGCAAAGTTCTACTTTGCAGCCTTTTATGTGTTTAATTGGAAGTGACATAAACATTTTGTAGACTCTACACATTTTTATGTGTTAAATTTGATGACTCAATTTTGAGCACATTAAATATGTAGAATTTACTCAATTCAACATATAAAAATGTGTAGAATTTTGTACATTCTACACATAAAAATATTTCGAATTTATGTAGAAAAAAAAGCAGAACCTTGCATATTGCTTCCTCATTATATTTCGCTTTTTACAAAGCTTCCGCTATGAGGAAGCCAAAATCAATTCCCTGAAGTAGATTTGTAATTTGTGCTTAACTGAGGTAGATTTGTAAAAATCCAACATTAATGAGGAAGCAATTTGCAAAGTTCTACTTTGCAGCCTTTTATGTGTTTAATTGGAAGTGACATAAACATTTTGTAGACTCTACACATTTTTATGTGTTAAATTTGATGACTCAATTTTGAGCTCATAAATATGTAGAATTTACTCAATTCAACATATAAAAATGTGTAGAATTTTGTACATTCTACACATAAAAATATTTCGAATTCATGTAGAAAAAAAAGCAGAACCTTGCACATTGCTTCCTCATTATATTTCGCTTTTTACAAAGCTTCCGCTATGAGGAAGCCAAAATCAATTCCCTGAGGTAGATTTGTAATTTGTGCTTAACTAAGGTAGATTTGTAAAAATCCAACATTAATGAGGAAGCAATTTGCAAAGTTCTACTTTGCAGCCTTTTATGTGTTTAATTGGAAGTGACATAAACATTTTGTAGACTCTACACATTTTTATGTGTTAAATTTGATGACTCAATTTTGAGCTCATAAATATGTAGAATTTACTCAATTCAACATATAAAAATGTGTAGAATTTTGTACATTCTACACATAAAAATATTTCGAATTCATGTAGAAAAAAAAGCAGAACCTTGCACATTGCTTCCTCATTATATTTCGCTTTTTACAAAGCTTCCTCTATAAGGAAGCCAAAATCAATTCCGTGAGGTAGATTTGTAATTTGTGCTTAACTGAGGTAGATTTGTAAAAATCCAACATTAATGAGGAAGCAATTTGCAAAGTTCTACTTTGCAGCCTTTTATGTGTTTAATTGGAAGTCACATAAACATTTTGTAGACTCGACACATTTTTATGTGTTAAATTTGATGACTCAATTTTGAGCACATTAAATATGTAGAATTTACTCAATTCAACATATAAAAATTTGTAGAATTTGGTACATTCTACACATAAAAATATTTCGAATTTGTGTAGAAAAAAAAGCAGAACCTTGCACATTGCTTCCTCATTATATTTCGCATTTTACAAAGCAACCTCTAAGAGGAAGTATGGGAATTGATTTTGGCTTCCTCATAGAGGAAGCTTTGTAAAAAGTGAAATATAATGAGGAAGCAATGTGCAAGGTTCTGCTTTGCATCCTTGTTTTAAATAAATATAAATAAGCGCACACTCTAGCTTTGTGAAAATATAATAAGGACAAACGGTCTAGAAACTCCCTCGAATACTCTATCTTCTCTGTTTTTTTTTTTGTAGAACACGATAGAAAATGGTGGTTTCCGAAATTTCATTGAGAAGCAAGGATATGGCTAGTTTATACGACATAAATCGCTACATTTCGCAATATAGACTGTACAACATCACTATGAAAATATGTTATCGTTCAACATTTTTGGGCTCATATCTGACGTATTTTTCTGTTAATCATGAATTTGGCACTCATTTGACTCCCAGCTCGATATTTGATACCAAAATTCGCATCGCAGAATAAAAATCAAAAAATTAAAAAAATCAAAATCTCATAAAATTTTAACGTTTCAACCGATCTTAACCAAATTTAATAGGGATCACCGGTGTATGAAAGCTCACGTACATACCAATTTTGAGCTTAATATCTCGAAAATTAAAAGAGTTATCGCGTTAACAGACATTTTTGAAAAAATTCAAAACCGCGTAAAAATTTAATGATCATGGGGATTTTTACAAAAATTGGTATGAACAATGAGGATTGACCCCTCTGTCTATGGTGTAAATTCCAGCTCTATATCTCGAGGCGTTCCCGAGTTATAAAGGTTTACATTTTTTGAGCGTGTAACACACACACACACACACACACACACACACACATACACACATTTTTTCTAAATCACTTTTCTCGACGTTTTGGACTATTCTGAGTGTGCTGACATGAAAATCTCGAAAAAAAATGTCACGAAAACAAAGTTTCCTCTATGAGGAATCAAAATGTAGACATTTTCAGTGAAACTATCTGAAAATTTAAACATTTCGATTGTCTCCATAATTTGTTTGCAAAAAGAAAAATAGCTTCAACATAAATCCCGCAAGAGTATGAAATTTAGTTATTTGCGAAACAAGGGCGAATAATTAAATATTCTGCTTTCATTGTCGAGCTGCTGCATTGAAAACCGTCTTTACATTCTCCACAATGGCTTTAGTGGATTATAGGCGTATGAAGTGTAACAAATCCGGACGAAGAGCCGAACGTATATTCTCGGCCGAGAAAGACAATAAGCGGAAGTTGGAGAAAGTAAGTAATTGCAGTTGAAAAAGAGCGTTGCGACGGTACCGGCTAAATTTATAATGCAGAAGGAATGCGCCAGTATTCGAAAGAGCAATGGCTTTTTATCACCAGAACAAAAAAAAAGACGCAGTTATAGAGTAGAGCAACGGAAGCGACAGCAGGGGAAACCGATCGATCAGATCTAGCACCTGTCGGCAGAGCGCACGATCTTTGCTTCGGAAGCCACGACTCCCCGCAAAGCAAGTCACGCGACGTGACACCTGGCACGCGCTTCCAGCATTGGATTCTTGAATAGAAATTCCAACAATGGGTATATGACCGCAAGATTCTTGAATAAATTCGTTCTGGCGTCTGTCTAGTCATACACAAGTTCTGCGGCAATAATTTCACGGATTTATAGTCAATCTGACATCTACTACAATTTATTTTATACAGCTACAAGAAAAGCCGATAAAAATTTAGATTGATGAAAATTCAGTGCAGAATTGTAAGCACTCAGCACTTCTAAATTTTCTCCATTTATTTGTTCCGTAAATAAATTATAAATTAAAATTTTAACGTTTCTTCAATAATTATTAATTATTTTAATTAATTACAGAATTGGATACTTGAATAGAAATTCCAAAAATGGGTATATGACCGCAAGATTCTTGAATAAATTCGTTCTGGCGTCTGTCTAGTCATACACAAATTCTGCGACAAGTATTTCACGGATTTATAGTCAATCTGACATCTACTACAATTTATTTTATACAGCTTCAATAAAAGCCGATAAAAATTTTGATTGATGAAAATTCAGTGCAGAATTGTAAGCACTCAGCCCTTCTGAATTTTCTCCATTTATTTGTTCCGTAAATAAATTATAAATTCAAATTTGTTGACGAAAAATTAAAATTTTAACGTTTCTTCAATAATAATTAATTATTTAAATTAATTACAGCATTGGATACTTGAATAGAAATTCCAACAATGGGTATATGACCGCAAGATTCTTGAATAAATTCGTTCTGGCGTCTGTCTAGTCATACACAAATTCTGCGGCAATAATTTCACGGATTTATATTCAATCTGACATCTACTATAATTTATTTTATACAGTTTCAATAGAGCCTGGTAAAAATTTAGCATGATGGGAATTTAATACAGAATATTTTGAATCTTTTGAATCTTCTCTGTTTATTTGTTTCGCAAATAAATTATAAATTGAGGGAATTTATACATTTTATAAAATGAATAAATTCACTCAATGAGTGAATTTAATTTGAGATTATCGTGGATGAAATATCTTGCATTTTTTATATAAGAATTCGTGCCATTTTATTAGTTTCGTAAATTGCTATTAGAAGTGGTGCATGGATAGAAATTACACTACCATTACAATATCATTTCATCTGCTAATTCTGAAATCAGAACCAACCAAAAGTGACTTTTAAAAATCATCGTAAAAAGGCATGTAACCGGTGCATTCTGAGGTACAATATGTGACTTGAAAACAATAGTGAAGGCTAAAATTCGATATATTGAATTTTTTTAAATTTAGGCTTTTTAGGTTACATTTTTCAACCAAAAGTCGCATCTGTGAAGAACCGACCAAAAGTGACTTTTTTGCTTCCTCATAGAGGAAGCTTCGTTTTCGTGAAATTTTTTTTTTCGAGATTTTCATGTCAGGACACTCAGAATGGTCTAAAACGTCGAGAAAAGTGGTTTAGAAAAAATGTCTGTATGTGTGTGTGTGTGTGTGTGTGTGTGCGTATGAGCACAATTTTTTGTTAGCACGATAGCTGTCGCAATTTTTAAGATATCGGGCTCAAATTTGAACCACGAGTAAACTGTCGTTAAACAAGGTATGAGATTGAATTTGGAGTTAATCCATCAAGGTGTTCAAAATTTATTGCATTTTGAATTTTTTTTAGAATGTCAGCTCGGGCTCTAACTCCCGCAATTTTTATGATATCCGGCTCAAACTTGGACCAGAAGTGGACTGTTATCAAATAGTGTTTGGGATTAAATTTGGTGTCAATCCGTTAAGGGGTTCACAATTTATGGCATTTTTTAATTTTTTGACATTTTTTGTTCGTGCTCTAATTTTCGCAATTTTTAAGATATCGGGTTCAAATTTGGTCCACAAGTGGACTGTTATTAAATAAAGTTTGGGAGTGAATTTGACGTCAATCCGTTAAGGTGTTTAAAATTTATGGCGTTTTGAATTTTTTTTCTGTGCTCTAACTTCCGCAATTTTTAAGATATCGGGCTCAAATTTGGTCCTCAAGTAGAGTGTGGATAAACTAAGCATCAGTTAGAATATGACGAGAGTCTGTCAAGGGGTTCAAAACTAATGCCATTAAAAATTTTTTAAAACAAGGCTGCAAAGTAGAACTTTGCAAATTGCTTCCTCATTATTACTGGATTTTTACAAAGCTTCCTCTATGAGGAAGCCAAAATAGATTAACATGCTTCCTCATAGAGGTAGATTTGCAAAAATCCAATAAAAATGAGGAAGCAATTTGCAAAGTTTTTTAATCATCGTAAAAAGGCATGTAAACGGTACTTTCTGAGGTACAATATGCGACTTGAGAACAATAATGAAGGCCAAAATTCGATATATCGAATTTGAAAAAATTTAGGCTTTTTAGGTTACATTTTCCGACCAAAAGTCGGATCTGTGAAAATGGTGTGGAATCCATCTGGAATATCTTGTCACCACTATCTTTATCCTGCTCCATCTTTAATTATAATTTCCTAATGCTTAAGGAGGTTGGAGCGCTCCACACTAGTCAAATCAGTGCTAAATTATTAAAAGTGTTTCTACAATTTCAGATGCTTTAATAATCTGTTCCAAGGTGTTAATCACATAGCAGCATTAGTTCTTGATATTCAAATACATTCACAGCTGTGATATCAACAGTAAATCGATCAATATCTGCAAATTTCCGATGTTATGTTTTTTCATCCAGTTTTTTAAAAGGGTAAACCGTAATATTAGTCCGATTATGACGAGTAATAGCTCATTTTGTGTACTAAAAGATATTCTATCGATTGGCCGTCTATTTTTTAAAATCGTATTAGTAGTTCAAAAGATACAACCGTTTGTTTATCCTATCATAACCTAACATCAAGTATACAAATGGCTGTAACTTTTGAACGCCTGATACTATAGAAAATCCGGACGGTCAATCGATTAAGGATCCTCCACTGATCAAAATGAGCTATGTTTCGTCAAAATCGGACTGATATTACGGTTTACTCTTTTACAAAACTGGATGAAAAAACATGACATCGGAAATTTGGAGATATTGATCGATTTACTGTTCATATGACAGCTGTGAATGTATTTGAATATCAAGAACTAATGCTGCTATGTGATTAACACCTTGGAACAGATTATTAAACCATCTGAAATTGTAGAAACGCTTTTAAAAATTTAGCACTGATTTGACTAGTGTGGAGCGCTCCAACCTCCTTAACACAAATCAAAATGAACAACCTGAAGGTGTTTGTCGATGAGTATCAACTTCACGCTGGTACGACAGCCATTTACGGAACGAATAAAATGACACTTATATCGAAAACGCGAGATATTTTTAGTGCCACGGATTTTTTGAAGAGGGCGTTTTTGTGAGAAATTATGTTCGTTTTCGTTTCTGATATAATGATAATGTATTTTTTCACTAACACACCAGAATACTCTAATAAACTCGTAGACAAACCGGATGTGTAAAAACCGCTCGAAACACTCGATGTTACGATTTCGCTATATCGCAGAGTTGCGTTCAGTGCAGTGCTCTCCGAGACGTTTCGATATATGGATACTGTGCATTTTGTATAGAATAAACGTTTTAACACTCGTATACGACCCTTAAATCTTACAAACGCGGGAAACACGCGATGTTTCGATTTGGATCACTCTCGCAATTTCGTTCGGTGCAGCACTGTCGGACAATACTCAACATAAGAAAAAAGATGCAAAGTAGAACCTTGCACATTGCTTCCTCATTATTTTTCGCTTTTTACAAAGCTCCCTCTGTGAGGAAGCAGTATGTTATTCAATTTTGGCTTCCTCATAGAGGAAGCTTTGTAAAAAGCGAAAAATAATGAGGAAGCAATGTGCAAGGTTCTACTTTGCATCTTTTTTTTTATACCTTATGTCTCTTTTGCAGAGGTGTTTTATACAGCTATAAATCACCTCTGCAAACACCGTTACATCTAATTTTGATTAGATACAAATTTTTGTCGTACTTTCTCAACTTTTCCGGAAGTTATAGCGAAAATCTACATTTTTTTTTAAATGAAAAATGGTGTAAAATCCGAACGACTTTACCGATCATCACCAAATTTGGTACATGGCATTTCTGAATGTTATTTTTCGTCTGTACAAAATTTCTGTTCATTTGTTGAAATTCGACGTAATTTAGAGCAAAATGTATTTTTTTCGAAAAATTCAAAATTCTATAATATCGGAACCGCTTTACCGATTTCGCTGAAATTCAATACCAAACGTCATTTAACGTGTCTTCATTTATAAAGAACTATTTAGCTAAATTGGCGAACTTTTACGAAAGTTAGAGCGATCACGACATTTTTTGAAAAAATTAAAAATTGCATAAAATCTGTTTACATTGATACATTTAATTAAAAATCACGTCAATAACAGAGGAGTCAATACTCTACCTGCGTGCAAAATTTTAGCTAGATCCATCGTGCCGTTCGTGAGTTATGGGCAATTGAATTTTCAGTGTCTGGATACATACACACACACACACACACACACACACACACACACACACACACACACACACACACACACACACACACACACACACACACACACACACACACACACACACACACACACACACACACACACACACACACACACACACACACACACACACACACACACACACACACACACACACACACACACACACACACACACACACACACACACACACACACACACACACACACACACACACACACACACACACACACACACACACACACACACACACACACACACACACACACACACACACACACACACACACACACACACACACACACACACACACACACACACACACACACACACACACACACACACACACACACACACACACACACACACACACACACACACACACACACACACACACACACACACACACACACACACACACACACACACACACACACACACACACACACACACACACACACACACACACACACACACACACACACACACACACACACACACACACACACACACACACACACACACACACACACACACACACACACACACACACACACACACACACACACACACACACACACACACACACACACACACACACACACACACACACACACACACACACACACACACACACACACACACACACACACACACACACACACACACACACACACACACACACACACACACACACACACACACACACACACACACACACACACACACACACACACACACACACACACACACACACACACACACACACACACACACACACACACACACACACACACACACACACACACACACACACACACACACACACACACACACACACACACACACACACACACACACACACACACACACACACACACACACACACACACACACACACACACACACACACACACACACACACACACACACACACACACACACACACACACACACACACACACACACACACACACACACACACACACACACACACACACACACACACACACACACACACACACACACACACACACACACACACACACACACACACACACACACACACACACACACACACACACACACACACACACACACACACACACACACACACACACACACACACACACACACACACACACACACACACACACACACACACACACACACACACACACACACACACACACACACACACACACACACACACACACACACACACACACACACACACACACACACACACACACACACACACACACACACACACACACACACACACACACACACACACACACACACACACACACACACACACACACACACACACACACACACACACACACACACACACACACACACACACACACACACACACACACACACACACACACACACACACACACACACACACACACACACACACACACACACACACACACACACACACACACACACACACACACACACATACACACATACAGACATATTTTCTAGACCACTTTTCTCGAATTTTTAGGTGATTCTAAGCATACTGACATGAAAATCTCGAAAAAAAAAATTTTCACGAAAACAAAGCTTCCTCTATGAGGAAGCAAAAATGTAAAAACGTATAACGAATTATTTCCTCGATAAATAAAATATAAAAATTATATTTTTTAAATATTATCAGCGCATACAAAGTTAAGCGACAGTAAATAAAATTCCTTGTTGGTTGAGGTTTTTGGGGCATTATTGACTTAAGCCTCATCGAATTGCGCTAGTTTTGCTATAAATGTGCCGGAACTTCACGCATGAGCAAACACAAAAGTTTCGCCAACTGTATTTGCTCTGATATTCAGTCTATCTCTGCTAAATCATGATGAAGATAAATTCAACACTATGCCCAAGGATTTACAGCGTCAAGGGCTCTCTAATATTGTGTACAATGCGTGCATTGTCTTAAGTATAGCAAAAACTTCCAAGCGTGATTTCTCCTACTTTATAGTAAAGACAATAAAGTATAAGCAGCATTTTATCAAACTTCTCACTAACTCCCATAGTTTCGCGTTTCACATACACATCCCTAGCTTTAAATTGTATATAAATCCGTAAAAACGTATTTCCGGCCTCGCAAAAACGAATTTATGTAAATCACCACATATTTCTCTAAGTAACGACAGAAAATAAACACAAAGGGCCATTTTTCTTTTCTCAAACTGTCGTATTTTACTTTCACGTTTCACACACATATTTACAGCCCCTAAATCGTATATAAATCCGTAAAAACGTATTTTCGGCCTCGCAAAAACGAATTTATGTCAATCACCACATATTTCTCTAAGCAACGACAGAAAATCAACACAAAGTGCCATTTTCCTTCTCTCAAACTTTCGCATTTCACTCGCACATTCATATCACTAAATTGTGTATAAATCCATAAAGAACGTATTTCCGGACTCGCAAAAATGAATGTATGTCAATCACCACATATGGAAAGAAATGTTTGTTTGTGGCAACTACGTTTTCGATTTGCTGTACACAATGTCTAAAAAATTAGTTGTCTCAACCATATCGAATAGTAACGTCAACTATTCACGATTAGTTCTCGATTGGATTAGTTAGGTTAACTAATCCAATTAGTTAGGTTAACTAATCCAATTAGTTAGATTAACTAATCCAATTAGTTAGGTTAACTAATCTAATTAGTTAGGTTAACTAATCCAATTAGTTGGGTTAACTAATCCAATTAGTTAGATTAACTAATCCAATTAGTTAGGTCAACTAATCTAACTAGTTAGGTTAACTAATCCAATTAGTTGGGTTAACTAATCCAATTAGTTGGGCCAACTAATCCAATTAGTTGGGTTAACTAATCCAATTAGTTGGGCCAACTAATCCAATTAGTTGGGTTAACTAATCCAATTAGTTAGGTTAACTAATACAATTAGTTAGGTTAACTAATCCAATTAGTTGGGTTAACTAATCCAATTAGTTGGGTTAACTAATCCAATTAGTTGGGTTAACCAATCCAATTAGTTGGGTTAACTAATCCAACTAGTTGGGTTAACTAACCCAATTAGTTAGGTTAACTAATACCATTAGTTAGGTTAACTAATCCAATTAGTTGGGTCAACTAATCCAATTAGTTGGGTTAACTAATCCAATTAGTTGGGTTAACTAATCCAATTAGTTGGGTTAACTAATCCAATTAGTTAGGTTAACTAATACAATTAGTTAGGTTAACTAATCCAATCGTTGAGACTACCACTCGAATAGTTGGGACTACCATTCGAATCGTTGGTATTACCATTTGCGTTGCTAGGGAAATAGAATAATCGATTGGTTGTGTCAACTCATTTCTTGGTTATGGCAACTAATCTTTTTTTTCCGTGCATATTTCTCTAAGCAACGACAGAAAATAAACACAAAGGGCCATTTTTCTTTTCTCAAACTGTCGTATTTTACTTTCGCGTTTCACACCCACATTTATAGCCCTAAATTGTATATGAATCCGTAAAAACGTATTTCCGGTGTCGCCAAAACGAATTTATGTAAATTATCACATATTGCTCTAAGCAACGGCAGAAAATAATCCTGGTAAAAATAAATGATAGAAAACGATTATAAAAAATTCTATCGTTCCGAATACGGACTTTGGTTCGTGAATTTACGATGTACTATCATAAATTTACGATCGAAATCCTATATGTTTCGTCCACATCCTATAATATTATTATAAATGATATAATTCTTGTATTCAATTTAATAATAAAAATATACGATTGTACGTATATACCCATGATGTACTATTCCAAGCAAAAAAAAAAAGAAATCGACCGGATAATTACGTTTTTTTTTCTGGTCACCCATCTTTGTAGTGACCACGGCCCAAGCTGCTTAACTTTCATGATCTCTGATAGACTGCCTAACTATTCCATCCAAACTCGTTCTTGTAAGATAATATACATCAATAATATATAAGCCGCTTAACGTACTTATGAGTAACAACAGTAAATTGAGCAGTTTTTTAGCATCTTTCTTACTAAATTATTTATGTTAATTAACTCTGTAAGAATGCTTCACGTATACATTCCTTACCGAAAGTTTTATTTTATCCGTATTTCAGTACTTCGCGATACGAGAAAAATCTAATAAATAATCAAGCATATCAAGATACTAATAAGAGCATTGATTTCGGATAATAAGAGGTCTAAGAATTCATTAAAAAATCAGTTAAAAAAAAATTATAAAATATTATAAATCCGTTGGTGTACCATACATCCCGATAACGTATCTATCGTATTTAACCAATAGAAAACGAAAACTAAAGGAAACTAATAACAACGATTCAATTTGTTTAAATTCATCAAAGTACGAATGGATAGAGATGATAACATACGATTAAATCCCATTCAAATTCTATCGATCTTTATCAATCTCTATAATATATTTGTACCAGGGAAACACAAAGTGTCATTTTCCATTTCTCAAACTTTCGCGATTCACTCACACATCCATAGCTCTACATTGTATATAAATCCGTAAAAACGTACTTCCGGCCTCATAAAAACGTATTTATATCAATCACCACGTATTTTTCCAAACAACGTCAGAAAATAAACACAAAGTGCCATTTTCGTTTTCTCAAACTTACCTCGAAGCATAACGTACAAAATTCAAATAAAAAAAACGGTTACTCGAAAGTGAAAATACGAACCCATTCGTGGGGATCCCAAATAAATCTCTTCCCGGTCTGTAAGACGTTGTGAAACACACGCGAATGTATGACGAAAAGCACTGAATGCTCGAATTAACCTAATCAAAGTGTCATCAACTTATCGGAAACGTTTTTATTGTTGTTTATGCGATTTGTGCGGAAACACGATTGCCAGGAAATGTTTTTGATTGGCTCTGTGCTTGTCGTTCGTCCTCAGCAGCGCAACACAGCTATAATAATAATAATAATATCATCATAACATCGTCTCCCCCTTACGAGCATGTGAAATTCCTTCCTCCCGATTAACCTGGTCTCAATCGGTATCAAAAACTGTAATTAACATTTTTCACTCACACTTTTTCACTCACACTGACATTTTACAGCTACAAATAAAAATAATTAAAAAAACTCTCGACTGAAAAAAATGAATGTAATTAATAAACAAATTGGGTAAACGATTCTTATTTAACCACTTTTCATTTACCCAATTTGTTAATCAATTACACTCATTTTGATACGAATCGGTACAATTGATGAATTAATCTTCCGACTATTATATGCGAATTACTGTTACTTCACAATTTGTTTATTATTTACACTATTTTTTTCAGTCGGAAGTTTTTTAATTTTCATAAAATTATTTTTATTTCATCGTTTTTTAAGTAATTCTAATAGTTGACCATAAGCGTTGTGAAGTGAGTTACAGAATATACAATAATGGCGGCCATCTTGTGAAATTTCGATATATTCAAACAGCCAAACAGGCTCTTTGTTTAAACGCTTATATCTTTCGGAAATTGCACCTAATACATACAATCTATGAATAAAGACACACGAATCGGTACAATTGACGAATTAATCTCCCGACTATAATATGCGAATGATTGTTACTTCACAATTTTTAATTTACCCAATTTGTTTATTATTTACACTATTTTTTTTAGTCGGTAGTTTTTTAATTTTCATAAAATTATTTTTATTTCATCGTTTTTTAAGTAATTCTAATACTTCACCATAAGCGCTGTGAAGTGAGTTACAGAATATACAATAATGGCGGCCATCTTGTGAAATTTCGATATATTCAAACAGCCAAACAGGCTCTTTGTTTAAACGCTTATATCTTTCGGAAATTGCACCTAATACATACAATCTATGACTAAAGACACACGAGTCGGTACAATTGACGAATTAATCTCCCGACTATAATATGCGAATGATTGTTACTTCACAATTTTTAATTTACCCAATTTGTTTATTATTTACACTATTTTTTTCAGTCGGTAGTTTTTTAATTTTCATAAAATTATTTTTATTTCATCGTTTTTTAAGTAATTCTAATACTTCACCATAAGCGCTGTGAAGTGAGTTACAGAATATACAATAATGGCGGCCATCTTGTGAAATTTCGATATATTCAAACAGCCAAAAAGGCTCTTTGTTTAAACGCTTATTGTTTTTGGAAATCGTGCCTAATACATACAATCTATAAATAAAGACACACGAATCGGTACAATTGACGAATTAATCTCCCGACTATAATATGCGAATGATTGTTACTTCACAATTTTTAATTTACCCAATTTGTTTATTATTTACACTATTTTTTTCAGTCGGTAGTTTTTTAATTTTCATAAAATTATTTTTATTTCATCGTTTTTTAAGTAATTCTAATACTTCACCATAAGCACTGTGAAGTGAGTTACAGAATATACAATAATGGCGGCCATCTTGTGAAATTTCGATATATTCAAACAGCCAAAAAGGCTCTTTGTTTAAACGCTTATTGTTTTTGGAAATCGCACCTAATACATACAATCTATGAATAAAGACACACGAATCGGTACTATTGACGAATTAATCTCCCGACTATAATATGCGAATGATTGTTACTTCACAATTTGGTTATTTACCCAATTTGTTTATTATTTACACTATTTTTTCAGTCGGTAGTTTTTTAATTTTCATAAAATTATTTTTATTTTATCGTTTTTTAAGTAATTTTAATACTTCACCATAAGCGCTGTGAAGTGAGTTACAGAATATACAATAATGGCGGCGATCTTGTGAAATTTCGATATATTCAAACAGCCAAAAAGGCTCTTTGTTTAAACGCTTATTGTTTTTGGAAATCGCGCCTAATACATACAATCTATGAATAAAGACACACGAATCGGTACAATTGACGAATTCATCAATTGAACATAAGCGCTGTGAAGTGAGTTACAGACTACACAACAATGGCGGCCATCTTGTGGCATTTCGATATATTCAAACACCCAATCAGGCTCTTTGCTGAAACGCTTATATCTTTCGGAAATTGCACCTAATACATACAATCTATGAATAAAGACACACGAATGGGTACAATTTACGAATTAATCTCCCGACTATAATATGCGAATGATTGTTACTTCACAATTTGTTTATTTACCCAATTTGTTTATTATTTACACTATTTTTTTCAGTCGGTAGTTTTTCAATTTTCATAAAATTACTTTTCTTTCATCGTTTTTTAAGTAATTCTAATACTTCACCATAAGCACTGTGAAGTGAGTTACAGAATATACAATAATGGCGGCCATCTTGTGGCATTTCGATATATTCAAACAGCCAAAAAGGCTCTTTGTTTAAACGCTTATTGTTTTTGGAAATCGCGCCTAATACGTACAATCTATGAATAAAGACACACGAATCGGTACAATTGACGAATTAATCTCCCGACTATAATATGCGAATGATTGTTACTTCACAATTTTTAATTTACCCAATTTGTTTATTATTTACACTATTTTTTTCAGTCGGTAGTTTTTTAATTTTCATAAAATTATTTTTATTTCATCGTTTTTTAAGTAATTCTAATACTTCACCATAAGCGCTGTGAAGTGAGTTACAGAATATACAATAATGGCGGCCATCTTGTGAAATTTCGATATATTCAAACAGCCAAAAAGGCTCTTTGTTTAAACGCTTATTGTTTTTGGAAATCGCGCCTAATACATACAATCTATGAATAAAGACACACGAATCGGTACAATTGACGAATTAATCTCGCGACTATAATATGCGAATGATTGTTACTTCACAATTTTTAATTTACCCAATTTGTTTATTATTTACACTATTTTTTTCAGTCGGTAGTTTTTTAATTTTCATAATATTATTTTTATTTCATCGTTTTTTAAGTAATTCTAATTCTTCACCATAAGCGCTGTGAAATGAGTTACAGAATATACAATAATGGCGGCCATCTTGTGAAATTTCGATATATTCAAACAGCCAAACAGGCTCTTTGTTTAAACGCTTATTGTTTTTGGAAATCGCGCCTAATACATACAATCTATGAATAAAGACACACGAATCGGTACAATTGACGAATTCATCAATTGCACATAAGCGTTGTGAAGTAAGTTACAGACTACACAACAATGGCGGCCATCTTGTGTCATTTCGATATATATTCAAACAGCCAAACATTCTCTTTATTTAAACGCTTATATCTTTCGGAAATTGCACCTAATATATACAAAACTATGGTAAAAAAACACATGAATCACAGAATCTGTGTATCAAATTCTGTTGAGACATTTATAACCGTTCTAAAGAACATTATACTAATATTCGCGCCATGCCAGTGAAACACATTAATCTCGTCTTTTATCCCTACGGCCAGTCGGGAGTAAAAAGAGTATCATCGAATGCTCCAGTGATTCGCATTCGATGAAACTCTTTATTTTTCAAGCTGATGTAAAACAAACTATCAGTATGCGTGAAAAAAGTTGATTACAGTTTTTATTACCGACTGCGATATTTCACAAGCTCTTACGGCAGCTTCTGCAACATTCACGAGAGCCGAAGTTGAACGAATAGAAGTGGGGGGGGAGGATGGATAACGAGTATGACCGAAAGTCTCCGAATGCTCCAAAGCAGAAAGCAGCTCAGTAGCCTCGCTGCCTCGGTGCGGTACGCGTTATGCGATCCGTGTTCCGTTTACTTTAATAAATAACTTCAGTAGGCTTCGAGCCGGCCTATCGTCAGGTCAACGTGTATACATAATAAATATCAGTGGATAGTCCATAGAAAATCCGCTTAATTCAGCAAAAAACACCACAATACAAAAATAAATAAATCATCGTCAACCTTTTTACGTGACAAAAAGCTTTGTGATTTTATCGAGAGCCTAAAAGAAAAAACAAATACAAATTAGATAATTTATAATATACACATATATTAACCGATGAAATTTTCAAGTGTCAGTTGAGTTGTTTAAGCGCGTGTTTTTATTCTGTGTGACGTTCGAAGACTGTGTAAAACATATTTGGATACAGATTTCACGATACCGTCACGGTAAGTTATATAGACAGTTAAAAGCAACCACTGTGAAAAATATAACTCGCGTTATTCGAGTGTAAGCAAAATTGTGAGCTGCTACAGCTGCTGCTGCGAATGATGCTCATTGCTGTGTGAATGCAAGTGCGTACGGATACACAAGAGTCTCATTATGTAACGAGGGAAAAGAGAGATTTCTCCGGAAAGACGAGGAGCGATCATTATTTGGTGTTTTTTCTTTTTTTTTTTTTTGTTGTGCTTGTTTAATGAATGGTGAATCCCAAACCGACCTCGTTACGCTCAGTGGACGTCGCTGTGTTTACTTCCTGATGAGAGAATCATTGCTGATCGTGGTGACCGAGTGATAAGCCAGGATTTTCGTGGATTAGTCGAAGCGGAGATGAAGCTGCTCTAAATGTATCAATCGGCGCGCAAAACACATTATTACCGTTACAGCGGCAATGAAAAAAGCTTGTCTACCTACTTAAAGAGACTTCTGCGCTTCAGACTAGTCGATTAAGTGATAAATTTTTACAAACGTTTTTATAATTTCTCGTCGCTTAATTAAGGCAGTCCTTCCGCCTGGTTAATCATTTCGCAATAAGTTCGAGAAAAATTAGAGAGAATTGCAAACAACTCTCGATGGTGAAAAAGTCGGAAAAAATTCAAGCACTGAAATGATTAATTTTGCATAATAATTATTCTTAATAGTTAAAGTTATTAACAAATTGATGGAAATGAAAATTGTTCAACAAATTTACCGAAAATTCACATCTTTTGAAAATGAAGATGATTCGTTCACTTTTTTGAATATGAATTTTTTCGGATTTTTTTATTCACTTTCTATTCTTTTCTTTTTTATATGGAAAAAATTTGTGAAAAAACACAAAATTCAGAGTGAATTAAAAAATCTGAAATAAATCATACGTATTCAGAAAAATGAACAAATCATTTTCATAAAAAAAAAATGTGGGTTTCCGGAAGATTTGTTAAACAATTTTTTTAGCACATTAAAGCTACTGAAAAGATTAATTTTGCATAATAATTATTCTAAAATGTTATTAACAAATTAGTGAAAAAAAAATTGTTCAAAAAATTTACCGAAAATCCACATTTTTTAAAAATGAAAATGATTCGTTCACTTTTCTGAATATGTATGAATTTTTTCAGATTTTTAAATTCACTTTCTATTTTTTTCTTGTTTACATGAAAAAAATTTGTGAAAAAAAAAACAAAATTCAAAGTGAATTAAAAATTCTGAAATAATTCATACGTATTCAGAAAAATGAACGAATCATTTTCATGAAAAAAAAAGTGGATTTCCGGAAGATTTGTAAAACAATTTTTTTAGCACATTAAAGGTACTAAAAAGATTAATTTTGCATAATAATTATTTAAAAATGTTATTAACAAATTGGTGAAAAAAAAAATTGTTCAACAAATTTACCGAAAATCCACATTTTTTTAAAATGAAAATGATTCGTTCACTTTTCTGAATATGTATGAATTTTTTCAGATTTTTAAATTCACTTTCTATATTTTTCTTGTTTATATGGAAAAAATTTGTGAAAAAACACGAAATTCAAAGTGAATTAAAAAATCTGAAATAATTCATACGCATTCAGAAAGATGAACGAATGATTTTCATGAAAAAAAGTGGGTTTTCGGAAGATTTGTTAAATAATTTTTTTAGCACATTAAAGCTACTGAAAAGATTAATTTTGCATAATAATTATTCTAAAATGTTATTAACAAATTAGTGAAAAAAAAATTGTTCAACAAATTTACCGAAAATCCACATTTTTTAAAAATGAAAATGATTCGTTCACTTTTCTGAATATGTATGAATTTTTTCAGATTTTTAAATTCACTTTCTATTTTTTTCTTGTTTACATGAAAAAAATTTGTGAAAAAATACAAAATTCAAAGTGAATTAAAAAATCTGAAATAATTCATACGTATTCAGAAAAATGAACAAATCATTTTCATAAAAAGAAATGTGGGTTTCCGGAAGATTTGTAAAACAATTTTTTTAGCACATTAAAGGTACTAAAAAGATTAATTTTGCATAATAATTATTTAAAAATGTTATTAACAATTGGTGAAAAAAAAAATTGTTCGACAAATTTACCGAAAATCCACATTTTTAAAAAATGAAAATGATTCGTTCACTTTTCTGAATACGTATGAATTTTTTCAGATTTTTAAATTCACTTTCTATTTTTTTCTCATTTATATGGAAAAAATTTGTGAAAAAACACAAAATTCAAAGTGAATTAAAAAATGTAAAAAAATCCATACGTAATACGTATACGTATTATAATATATAAGTATATTCAGCCGTAATCTGAATAGAAAATCGACTATGGGTCATTCCATACCAAGTGGGCCACCCAAATTTAGCATGGATGCAAAAAGTGTTCATAATTTTGTCAAAAGTTGTTTAGAGTATCACGAACATCCATAAATTATTTCAGAATGTTAGCACCTATGGATTGCCCAAAATTTAATAACGATTCTTTTTTATTTCATTTTTTTGAATTCGCTGTATATTCAAAATTACCGATCATACAAAAAATACGTTCCTCTATA